>OZ012694.1:1642330-1682414 GCA_963942565.1 Maea johnstoni
TGTAGATGGTATGGTGGTATTGGACTGTGTTATAATTCAGTGTTACGTTATTATTTGTAGATGGAATGGTGGTATCGGACTGTGTTATAATTCTGTATTATATAATTATTTGTAGATGGTATGGTGGTATTGGACTGTGTTCCATCATTCTGCTCATCGCTGTTCTCCAACTTCTCGGCCTCGTCTTCGGCGTATGCGGACATGACAAAGAGGCTCTGCCAACAGAGAGAGGCTGTCTCTCCAACTCTGGCGGCGAGATGCTCATGTCGTAAGTTGCAACCCATTTTTCTGAAACCATAACTTCTCTTTGGGATTGGGTTATATTGTGAAAAATTCTTGAAGGAAAGATGTTAAACACATCCAGGCAATTTACAACTCTTTACACAATATCTTTGGTATTGTTTGAAGTATGACTAATTACCGTATTGGTCCAATTAAGTGCACATGACCGAATAAGCGCACATGCCTATTTTTTACGGTTAGAGAGGGAACGGCCAGCGCAACAGTCATGAAAAACTTGTAGAACTTCCCCCCAGAAGAAGTAAGAAAAGTGAAATCACTTACCTTTCCTCATGCCGTGTCTGCAAACCAGCACTGAATTCTGCCATTTCAGCAGTTTTTTCACGCTCTCACTGTTCATACCCGCTGCATGATCGTACTGACACAAAGATTAAAAATCCATCAGATAAAGTTGAGATATTGTGAAAAAAATGTACATGATGATGTAGAGATTTTAAAGTATGACATATCAAATTAATTCTTTGAATTCTTTTAGGTCGGTTGGATTTATCTTCCTTTTCTCAGCCCTCTTCATGTTACTGACAATGGTTTGCTTCATAATTGGAATCATCTTTGAGAAAGGTCTCTGCGAACCAATCACAGACCCTGATTTCAAGTTGATTAAATCGGTAAGTATTGGTTATTTACATATAAGGGCATCATAATGGTGGTATCTGTAGTCAAAAAAAAAAAGCTGGACAATCCCAATGATAGTTTAGTAAATTTAACATGAATTAGAGACAAGGGTAGATAATGCTTTTGCTCACAATGCGAGGTGTCCAAGAATATTCACTTTGGAGCACATGCAATAAGTCCCGGAGTTTCTAAAATTCAAATTTACATTTTAATTTCTGTAAGGAATGCATATAATCTATATATGATGCATGCATATGATATATGTAATGCATGCCTATAATCTATCTTCCTTTACCTTTTAGGTCTTGGACAAGCCCAACACAAAGATCAGTCCTGATGGTTACTTACTTGGAAAAATGCTTCTTCAAAATGGATCAATCCCCCTCACCATTAGTGGAATATTTACGTGAGTGATTACTTTCATATTAACCAATATATAGATGCTGTAAACATCTAGTATTGATGTTCCAACGTTTGGAGTGTAGGCTGTTACTCGATAGGATACCAAATACTGATATCAAATGGGAAAAAGTATCGTATTGCATAACCCTCCCAATGCTGAGGCTACTTTCGTCCAAAGCACAAGGATGCAAAGATCTTTGAAAATCCTCTAAATCCTGTCATGTGAGTATTCATCGGATAGCTCTCACTGAGTACTCTCAGATTATTACCCATTTGCCAGGGTTTCAACCATTTTTCAGGATTTTTGCATCATTTAGTATTGGCCTAAGTAGCCACCAGCAGCATAAGGGTTAAGGATCTGTGATACTGATACAGCTTTACAGGATTAAATTGACTTATTTGCTACCTGGAAGTCTCCGCATGAAGGTATAGCTCATTATTCATAAGAAAGGAATTCTGAAGCTGACAGTGCTAAATTGACCAAAGTTAACTACCTGAGAAGTAGGTAGACAGTATTGTTATAAATATCATTAATGTATTGTATTGTTTAGGAAATATCCATATCTTTTTGGCTTGGAAAAATTAAAAAGTGCCAATCCCTGTAAGAGAGGAGGGTCTGACAATGATGGTTGCCTGATTGGCCCAGACTGGAGCAAGTACCTATCAGGCTAGAAAGTGGTCATCCCTTGTAACTATACCTATAAATTACTTAAAATTGAAGTAATGTATTCTACAAATGGCCAAAACAAAACCCTAATGCATTTACCAAATAATTAGAAAACATTTGCAAATTATATAAAGGAGTAATGTTTAGCTAAGAAGGGATAGGATATTCTAGTGAATTTCGGATAGTGGTGAGGCTTTAATACTTGGCTATTGTGAGCATCTGTTCAGTGTTGGTACTAGTAGTGAAAGTGATTTGTTAATCTTTTTATACCTGTAGAAGCCCAAAATGTCCTGATTTTATTAGATTATTTTTTCAATAAAAAAACTTTTTCAAAATATTTTGAGGAGAAATATAAATCAGAATTCTGTTCTCTTCAAGATTAGTCCCAAGGGGTCTCTCAGTTGCATAAGCGCTGTAGACAGCCCTCCACAGTGCCACACATTTAAATAGCAACCAGGCTAACCACATAATGAGCATCCAGCGGAGACTCTAACCTGCAACCTTATGCTTGGGAGCCAGGCATCGTGTCAACATCTGATCCCTCGGAGAGAATTGATTTAAATTTGGAATTTCATTTTTCGTCACATTTATGCCAATTCGTTTGTGGCGAATTCCTGACTAGCTAGCTGTAAATAGTGGAGGAAAAAGGAGTAGCTGGCGAAAAACAACGCCTAACCCCAAGTCACTGGCAACTTTCTAATATTACTGTGCAGTAATGGACAATATAACATTAGTTGCTATCATCTTTCAGAGGCTGTAAAAATGGTGGAGCCTCCTTCTCTGTTATGAAGCTGGACCAAATATTTGACCTAAATACTGTGGTTAATTACAAATCGGTAAGTTGAATGAAAGGAACCTAATTGAATTGATAACTTTGAACGTTTATCACCTTTGTAAGTAGAACACCTTTGTAATTGAACACCTTTGTAAGTAGAACACCTTCGTAAGTAGAAAACATTTGTAATTGTAAGTAGAACACCTTTGGAAGATGAACATTTTTATAAGTTGAAAACCTTTGTAAGATGAGCACCTTCGTTAGTACAACATCTTTGTAAATTGAACACCTTTGTAAGTAGAACACATTTGTGAGTTGAACACTTTTATAAGTAAAACATCTTTGTAAGTAAAACACCCTTGTAAGTAGAACACCTTTGCAATGAACACCTTTGTAAGTAGAACATTTTTGTAAGTAGAACATCTTTGTAAATTGAATACCTTTGCAAGTTGAACACCTTTGTTAGTAAAAACACCTCTATAATTTAGATGCTATTTTAGCCCTTGAAGTTATATTTCTTACTATTTTTGTATGAATGAGAGTTTATATATTTTGAACTGACATATCTGTAAGTTTTTTTTTCAATTTTTACTACTTGTTTAGTACAATGAGAACAACCCTGTAAATTAAATTGATGCCATTGTTTAACATCCTAAAGTTGAATACTTCTTTTTTGCCTGTTTAAATGTATCTTTCACTATTAAACGATGTACAAATTTCCATGAAATAATAAGAAAAATGGGAAAATTGAAATTGCATTTTTGACAAGTTTTTATCATGGCAGAGTTACTGGATTAACAGGAAACAATCATTTTTGTGATTTATTTTTCAGAAAATTGATATCAACGGGGCAATCAATGGTATGAATGTTGGTCTATCGAGCATAAAGATCCTCTCTAGCACAACAGAAACTCAGCTTAACGACTTCAGGGACTCCATGAACATAGACTTCAATGCCTTCAAGACTGAGGTAAGTACTAAAACCTTTCAATGCTGCTGGTGGCTAAGTTGGCCAATACAAAATGATAAAAAAAATCTTAATAAATAACTGAAACCCTGGCACATGGTACTCATTCGAGGGTATGCGGTGAGAGCTATCCAATAAATACCAACATAACAGGGTTAAGATGTTTTTCAAAAATCTTTGCATCTTTGTGCTTTGGACCAAAGTATCCTCAGTATTGAAAGGGTTTAACCTTTCAATGCTAAAGTTATGTTTTTCTGACGACAACAAAATGTTTTGAAAACTATCCGAACCCTGTCATGTTGGTATTCATTAGAAAGCTCTTGTTAGTACTATCATATGAGGACCAATATGCTATGGTCATTTTCTAGCTTTTATGTATTACATTATTGTAACCATAGTCGACATTAGCATTTGTTGGATGCAAAATTGCAGTAGATGAAATGATAATAATTGGCAGAAAATTGCAGGATTATACAAAGTATTATAGTACTATTGAAAAAATTGGCAATGCTTTATTGTTCTTCTGAAAAATATGTTCAATAAAACCACCATTAGTTTTGATTTGCAATATTGCAAAATATTCAAATCATCGACCCATGGTTTTGTTGTTTTTTGAACTCCAAACCAGATGCTTGGCTCTGCATGTCCTTTGGCAAGACAGTTTACCTCCTATTGCCTCACTAGGTTGGTGTATGTCACCTGACTTAAGGCTGTCATCTGATTGGCTCTACATAAGAGTGCTGTAATATGGCTGCCGATATTGCGTGCTCTCCAAGAAATTAACCCATTCATGCCAATAGCTGCAAAAAACAAGTCCGATAACTTTCGGCCTATCTTTTGAAAAAAATATTTGAAGGTGAAGTGTTAATCACAACCCAATCTACAACTCTCCTTCAAATATTTTGTGAACTTATGCTGTATTTCCAAGTTTTTCTTTCAAAAGTATGAAAAAACAGACAATATTTTTCCAGGGAACTCTGAGGTTGAATAGGTTAAAACATATACACTGAATGATCAAGTCTGCTAAGGAGTGAACGTATAGGGTCATTGAAGCATTGCATAAATGGAACATGACTGTTTAAGCCCAGCTGTGTATTAATTATATTTCTTTTTCTCTCTTTTCCAGCTTGCCAAGAACAATACCCAGGTGGGCCTGGATAGTTTTGCTTCAAGCTTAGACAGCTTGGCCGCTTCCAATTCTGACCCTGCAAAGGTAACTACAGTGAAATATCCTAATGTGAACACCTTCCAATGAGAAAATATATTGTGAACATAATTAAACTTCCTAATATGAAAACCTTACAGGTGTGAACATCTATCGTGAACATTGTTAAAACTCCTAATGATAACACCTCCCAGATGTGACCACCTATTGTGAACATAGTTAAATGTCCTTATGTGAACATGTTCCAAATGTGAATACCTCATATTGTTTGCACGATTAAACCTACTTATGTGAGCATCTTGCATGTGAGCACCTATTATATAGTTAGCATAGTCAAACCTTCTTAAGTGAACACTCTTCCTTTGCTGTATACTGGTTTAAGATATCTATTGTGATTAAATTGTGTGCTGAAGTTTTATGTCAGTCGTTCTAAGATGACAATGATCATTTTGTTCAATTCTCTGTGTATTTCAGACCCAGCTGACCAATGAAGCAAATGATGTAAGAAGTGCCAAGTCTAATGAATACGCTGCTATGGAAACTGCAAAGGTTAGTATCCAGATCCTCTGACCACACACATATATACAAACACACATCACACACACACACACACACACACACACACACACACACACACACACACACACACACACACACACACACACACACACACATATACACACACACACACACACACCAGACTCATACAACCATGTAAATATTTATAATAAATGAAATGATATTTATATTCTTCATACTATTTATGTATACGACTAACAGCAATTAAATCTAACATATATATTTCCTGTTGGCAAATACCACCACTCTTAAAAGACCAATTTCGAGATATCCTATTGGTGGTGTTTTTAACAGAAGTGAGTGCATGTATGTATGTACACTCTGGTTGCCTCTTAATAAGAAGATAATTTTCCAAATATTATTTGAAATTTTCATTTATTTCAAAATCATTTCCATAGGTATCCAGGCTCCAGAGCAAGATATTTCCAGGGGAACTCTAAACCCTTCCAATTCTAAGGCTACTTTCAACCAAAGAACAAGGATGCAATTATTTTAAAACCCCTCTAAACCCTGTCATGTTGGTATTCATTGGATAGCTCTCACTGAGTACTCTTAGATGAGTACCCATTTGCCATTGTTTCAGTCATTATTCAAGTATTTTGCATCATTTTGTACTAACCAAATTAGCCAGCAGCAGCATAAGGGTTAAGTATGATTGATTGTTTCAGCTCTATATTTGCTTTATTTCATTTCAGGCGTACCTTCTGGCAAATATTACTGCACTAGAGGCAGCAGTCTCAGGACTACCGGTGGGTATTAATAAGGGTTGGATAAAAAGGCAGAACTTTTGACCCATTCATTCCTGTAACTCACAAAAAATGGCCTGATAAATTTTAGGTGGAAAACGTATACCTGTTAAAGCATAATTTGGAAATGAAAACTCTGAATTTCATCAACCTTTAACCCTCCTATGAATATCTTAGGAATCTTTGTATAATTGTGACGTTTTATTTTCAAAGGTATTACCAAGCCAGAAAATGTGTGTTAAAGCATATTTTGGAAATATTTCTCAGAATTTAATCAACCTTTAACTCTTATTAATATCTTGTGATTTTTTGCATCATTGTGATTTTGTTTTGTATTACCAAACCAGAAAATGTCAGTTAAAGCATATTTTGGAAATCATAATAAATGATCAACCTTTAGCTTACCTGTTGATAATCTGGGAATGTTTGCACCATTGTGAGGTCATTTTCATAAGGATCACCAAACCATACAATATTTTTATGGAGTATGCTCCCGCATGAATTTCTCTGCAAAATATCTGATAAAGTATATTGAAGCATTTGGTCATTGCGTTGATCAAACTGATATAGAGTTTTGAATGTTAGACTGATAAGAATAAAAAACACACTTAAATAAATGTATTCTAGATGTTAAGAATAAACCTCCATTAAAACAAACTCGTTGATAGATATTTTTGTCATTGATGCAGTGTTCACTAATATGTGGCACCTGACTTAGAATTATAGCACAATTTCTGCAATTGGATTTTTGTGATTGACTGTTTGATTTTTTATTTTATTTGTTTACATCTCTTCTAGACCTCAATCAACAACACATTGGATGCAGCCAAAGCCGTGGACACTTACTTGGCAAACAATGGCTCACAGATGGTGAAAACGGTAAGAAACAAACTTTTTATACTTTGTTGAAAGCATGTAACAAGTTCTGCTTATTCCTTAGATGCTGCTTCTAAACATTTTAGTTTTCTGGGGAACCAGTTAATAAAAAAGGGTTATACCAAGCATGTAAGTGAAGTTTACATGACCAATCTTCACCAAGAAAAATTTAACGATGGATTTCTAAGTGATAAAGTGTTCATTCTATTGAATAGATGGTCAAATTTTGAATCAAACATGGAAGGGATGTTTACATGACTAATCTTTACCATGAAAATTTAGCTAAGGATTTTTAGTGGTGAAGTGGTCCATTGTATTAAATAAACGGTTAAAAGGTCATGTGAAGCATGGAAGTGAAGTTTTCATGACCAATCTTTTACTGAAAAAAAGGTTGAATGAGGGATTCTAGCTGTGAAGTTGTTTATTTTATTAATATATATTTTCGTTCAACAGGAAGCTTTGAAGTATGCCAACCGTATCATAGCAACAGCGGACTCATATGTGGCACACACTTTGAACGCAGTAAGTAAAAGACACCTTACCCCTTCTCTTCCCAAGTGACTGGTATTCCAATTTACAAACCAATATAAACCAACTTATCAGACAAAATCATACTACGAAACAGTCCAGTTATAGCCATTTAATGCCAAAGAGTAAATTTTACTCAGTAAAAGTGCATAGACACTTGTGTGTATGTTCATTCTTTATCAGAGCTATATATATATATATATATATATATATATATATATAAATATATATATATATATATATATATATATATATATATGTATATATATATATATATATATATATATATATATATATATATATATATATATATATATATATATATATATATATATATATATATATACATATATGTATATATATATATATATATATATATATATATATATATATATATATATATATATATATTATTAAATATATATATACATATATATATATATATATATATATATATATATATATATATACATATATATATATATATATATATGTATATATATATATATATATATATATATATATATATATATATATATATATATATACTGTAGATTCACAAAAGAATGTAGTTTAAATTTTGCGAATTTACAGAAAATCGATTTTTGTGTTTTTTAACTTTGCGCATTGGCTGCAACATGAAGTGCCAGCTATACACTTAAAAAGTGGCAGCACTAATCATTACAAATTTCAATTTTGCGTCTAAGGCTACACGCAAAAAACGCAAAAATTAAACTAACGCAATCTTTTCCGAATTTACAGTACATAATTGTATATATAGATAGATAGATAAATAGATAGATAGATAAATAGATAGATAGATAGATATGTATATGATATTTGGTTTTGATTTCAGATCAATAATGACATAGGGAAATGCAAGCCGCTGTATAATGTATGGTACTCCATCACCAGTATCCTGCTCTGCAGTTACTTTGTGGATATTGTGGTAAGCTGAAGCCTTTGTATACTTCAAATTCTGACTTAAGATATCAGTATTAGCATTTGAAGGGTATATTTTAAACCTCATTTTGAAGATTGTGCTGTTTCAATCTCTTGTCTATAGTTGTATGTGTAGTCACTTCTGATAAGAGCTTTTTCAAAGATTTTCCACAATTTCTATCCAAAGTAGGTGTATTCTGCTTTAAATGAATACTTTATATTCTTCATTATGAGATTTCATTATCATTATCATGCAGTAATTCAAATAAAAAAGGACATCCGATTGTCACTTTCTATTTCACATCTAAGATTTGCTTTAATTTGAATTTTTTTTAGCAAAATAGGCTGGCTTTACCCCTTTAAAAATCAGTGCCAGCTACCAAACTGAGACCCCCAGAGCTGTTATGGGATTAACTTCCTGTGTCGGTATTAAAACTTTTTGGAATTTTTAGAAAATATTTGAAGGAGAAATGTTGATTACCCGCAACCCTCCTTCAAATATTTTTTTGAATTAATTTTCAACCAAAGTTATTTTCAAAAGTGTCGAAGCTACAGATGAATATTGTCAAGGAGATCTCCAGGCATGAAAGGGTTAACCCTTTATGCTGGTGGTGGCTAATTTGGCCAATATAAAATGATGCAAAAATCTAAAAAATGATTAAAACCCTGGCAAATGGGTATTCTTCTGAGAGTACTCAGCGAGAGCTATCCAATGAATACCAACATGACAGTGTTTAGATAATTTTCAAAAATCTTTGTGTCTTTGTGCTTTAGACGAAAGTAGCCTCAGCATTGGAAGGGATAAAAAAGTGTGTTATATGTCCGTTTGTTGCTCTTTTCAGAATGGGTTCTGGTTCTCCCTGGGCTGGTGTGTGTTCTTCATGACCCCCAGCATCATCTTCAGCGTCAAGCTGGCCAAGCACTACAGGCGCATGAAGTACATGGTCGGTTACGATGACACGTAAGTTCTTCTCCATTTAAAATCAAACATTGTTATTGACTGTGTTGCGTGTTTTGTTAAGGTTATTGTTATTTTTGTTGTCACTATTATTGATAATATTTATTATTATTATCACTATTATCATTGGTATTTTGAATTTATCATTATTATCATTATTATCATTATTATAATTATAATTATTATTATAATTATTATTATTATTATTATTGTAATAATTATAATCATTATTATTATTATTATTATTATTTTGATTATTATTAGTATTATTATTGTAATTATTATTATTATTATTATTATTATTATTATTATTATTATTATTATTATTATTTTCATTATAACGTTATTATATAACTATATAGATCAATGTCATTATTATCAGTTATCAGAGCATTATTGATGTTTTAGATATTTACATCATCTTCATGATAATGATCATCATTTTCATTCTTGCTTATTTGTCATTAGCTGTAACTTTTCCTTTCATTGGATGAATTATAGAATATTTGATGATGCCTAATATTTGTATTTTTTATATTGCAGGGATGCAGTACCTATGGATGAGTAAGTTTCTTTGCATACTTTCTATCCTACTAATGCTTTAGAGGTTCTCTTGCAAATGTCATAAAGAAAAATATAGTATTAGCAAAATATCTGATCGGTTTGGTTGAACCATTGAATTCTGATTACCAATTCACCTTAAACATCACTTGAAAAGCCATGTATAAATGATAAGAGCATTGTGGGTTGTATGGTTTGACATGGTTTTAAATAAAATCATCTGAAGCTATCCGAAGCAATCACTTACTGGCCATGCCAATGATGCCAGCATCATATTAGAACACGTTATTTATAAAATACAACAAGTTCTTCCTCACCTATGACCCTTTATTTCTCAGCTACCAATTTAAGGAAAATGAGGCTAAGAAAATCAGTTGAGTATGTGCTGACATCTGGTGCCGGTTTGGTGAATTAAATAGATGAAGGATACACCATTTCTGTTTTAAATCTATTTGCATCAGGGGTGTGCGCACAGTCTGACAACTTTGATTGTAAAACATGAAGTAGAGTGCACGTGATATTTGTGAAATATTTGACGAGGAATATTTAAACTCAACAGGAACATCATCTTTCTAACATATTTTACCAAATATTACTTTGGCGGCATGTTTTTTCCATTTGTGTCTGACCTGTAACTCTTTCATGCCTGGAGATCTCCTAGACTGATCTTCTGGACCTTCAATACTTTTAAAAATAACTTTGTAATTAATTGTTAATTTACAAAATATTTGGAGAGGAGTTGTGGGTTGGATTTTAATCAACATTTCTTCTTCAAGTTTTTTCTGAAAATTCCTTTAGTTAGAGAGATATCACCAAAAAAGTCAGGCATTTTTCTTTTTTTTTGGGGGGGGGGGGGGGCACCACATGCTTGCATGGGTTAAAGTGTACACTCCTGATGTGAATGGAACTTAGTTTTCCAAAGTAGTGAGCTGTTTTTTTCTGGGGTGCTACAGGCATGAATGGGTTCAGCGGATGTCCTAAATCATAATTCTCCAATTCTTCATGTATCTTTCTTGGGAAACAATTGGAAGGCTCTCTGTCTGGTACTGCCTCAACTTATTTTTTGATATATTGTTCTTTCATATGGTAATTGGTTTCCTTTTTGTACATTATCCTTGATTATGGTTCTTTTTATCATTATTCATGTAAACCTAATTCTTATTGCTTTTTTTTACTCTTAACAGGTACCAGCATTTAGAAAATGGAAAGAGAAAAGGAGAAAAGAATTTAAGACAGTAAGTTTCAATTTGCGTTTGTATTGTTTTGTTCTTGTAGAGTTATGAACATGTATTCCCACACCTGCATCTTATAGAGAAATCCTTTCTTAATATGTACTTATCTTAGTCACACATTTCTTAATTACAAATATATACAGAGTATTTCCTATCTTTTTTCACATTTGTTAGGACCTACGCCGTGGCTGAGTGGTCTAATGCACTGTGCACTGGCTGCAAGCTGTGTCTTACCATTACCTAGGCCTACTCCCATGCAGTGCCAACATTTAATTTCTGCAGTAAATGCGTGGGCAGACCGGGCATAATACACAGCCACATGCCAAATTGCCACCCAATTTCCTGGACATGGTTGACCTCACAAAAAATGAACGTATAGCTTTGATTGGCAAGCTATGAGGGTCATTGATGTGTTTGGCTTATTTTTTGACATGCTATCCATGGGTTTTGGACAACCAGGCACTGGCAGACATCTGGTCAACTGGTGCAGGAATTATATTCTGTACTGTATTCTAATGGTCTAATGCATCGCACAATGACTACTCACTGTGTTTGACAACCACTGAAAGTCTGGGGTGTGAGTCCATCGAGACTTGGGAGAAAGTTGCCAGTGACTTGGAATAAAATGTTGGTCTCAACAGTATACTTAGCTTTCCTCCCTAACAAGTATTAGCCAGTCACTATCTATTGTGGCAGAAAAAGTGTTTTAAAACAAATTTTTAAAATCAAAATTTTAGATGCATTTATGCAATATTTTTGACCCCTTAAATGACTGAATGGTTTATAAAGTATAATTCCCAGGAATTTATGATTTTAGATTTTTTATGAAATATTTCTGTGAATGATTGAATTGTTTGCTATTGTTTTTGCTAGTGTGGTTTTTATATGGTTTGATGAGAAGTGAAGTCACTAACTGCATGTTTTGTTTTTCACAGCCATCGCGTTGGAGCCTCCGATAATGCATGGTAAAGACAGTGTGCTCACTTTCACTATGTTCAGCCCATCTGTGCCGCTTTCCACACCCTGAACCGCCTTGTACCGCCGCTTTCCCTACCAACGCCGCCTTCTTCATCTCCCACCACCACTTCATGAAAACTCCATTGAAGCTCCCTCAACTTCTATATGACAATGCTCAATATTGAAAGCTTGACATTTCTTATGCTATTGTCTCTTTGTGTATTGTTGAAGTGCATTGTCTGCCTCATGAAAACTCCATCAAAGCTCCCTCGACAGCTATATAACAATGCTCAATATTGAGAGCTTGACATTTATTTATGCTATTGTTTCTTTGTGTATTGTTAAAGTGCATTGTTTTCTACCATTTTATTGACCCTTTCATGCATCTTAAAATATTGCTTCTGAAAATGACTTGAAATAAAACAGAAACTCACAAACTATTTTGGAGGAGTTTTTAGAGGAGAATTGAAGGTTGATTTCCGATAAACATTCAACCTTCAAATATTTTTAAAGAGTTAACACTAGAGTGTCTGCTGCTTTTAGGGCCACTGTGTGTGTGAATGGGTTAATTCCAAATAAAAAGGTATTCAGACAATGCATAATACAGGTGAACTTGGATATGACGGACCACTGTACAACATATTTTTGCATATGACGGACGGTATGCTTGGTCCCAGTCCGATGCATGTCAAGTATTCGTCATATGTATACGACGGATTTTGCCTATGACGGACCAATTTTCCTGGTCCCATTGAGTCCGCCATATCCAATTTCACCTGTAACTAGTAGTTGGCTTAGTGTACATTTTTTCTGTTGACCTCATGTACTATTCTACTACTATTTCTACTTCTGCTTGCCTGACCGACAGTTTGCAATTTGGAGACTTATTAAAGCACTCATATTAGACATTATAAATGCCATACAAATATCATGTTGTTCTATGATTAGTTTTGTTGATCTAGTTTGACGTTTTTTGTAATAAGCAGAAACTATCTTTATACCTTATTTTTCGTCCTAACCCTTTTAGGATTATAATGGTATAGTACAGATATTTAATTCCTGCACCAGTCGAATGGACCTCGACCAGTGCCTGGGTGTACAAACATTCATGAATAACATGTCAAAAATATAACCCAAGCACATCAATTCATGACCCACATAGCTTGTGAATCAAAGTTACGTTCATTTGTGATGTCCATGCATCCATGCCCAGGAAAATGGGTGGCAATTGGGCGTGCGGTTGAGTATCGTGCCCAGGCTTCCCACACACTTAGTGCACGAATTAAATGTCAGCACTGTACTCATTATGCATTAACTGTATGATGTTTGAAGTAGAGTCAAAAAATCATTTTGCTGTAAAAATTGTTATCATGCTAAAAAAAACCTTCCCTATTGACATCTAAAATGCACACAGACAGACGTATGGTAACAGCTTTCATGATTACAAAGCAATAGAATGAGAGATATTTTATTAAATGCTCTTGTTCCTGTAGGGTTCTATAATTCTGCTTCAAAATTGTTTCAAATATTGCTCTATTGAATGTTTTAAGTTAGAGATAGGGATCGGTGAAGATAAGATACCAGATACCTATATCTAATGGGAAAATTTTTTTATCAAAAAAATGAAGTATTGTAATATATGTTTGAAATATAAAATTGACTTAATTGCTACATGGACATCTCCGAGGAAAGGTCGAAGTTCCTATTTATCAGCAAAATTTCTGAAGCTGACAGTGCTAAATTCAACAATGTTAGATCCTTCGGAGGAAGGCAGTATTATTAAAAATATTGTTGAGGTATCGTTTTGAGGAAATGTCAATAACGTATCGTGAAAATTTCAAAGATGACAATCCTTGATGACTCTAACATTACTAACACGTCTGTTTTCTTGCAAGAAATGACAGTTCTGGCTGGGTCCACAACAAGGTCCGTCCAAGCCACAATGCACCGCCTCCAACCCAGCAGCAGCAAGTCAGATATCCTGCAGAAAACCGTCTCTATCCCGCGCTGCCGGCATCGGACAACCTCTATGATGTCTAGATGCTGTGCTGCATGATAATACTCATCTCGTTTTGTTGTATACTGAAGAGTTGAAAATAAATCTCTGAATATTTTTTTCTGCCGAAATCGGAATGCTTTTTAGCCACAAATTTGCTCAATGGAGTTGGTTTAGTATAACTCCTATTAGATGTTACAATGTAATTTCGGGGATCAACTTGGATGACAGTATTGTCTCAATAAAATGCAGACATTTTAATCTCGATTTGTCATATACTGAGGATGTTTGATATTTGAAAGGCTTTATTTTGCCGAAACTTGCCAGGTGAAGTTGGTTAAGTGAAATTCAAAATTAGGAATTAGCTACCAGTATATTTTTTTTGATCAACTTGTAAGTTATGATATCGACTTGCCTGGCAGCCATTTTACTTGCCATGGCATATTGGTCAGAGCAAAAATACTGCCCTTGCAATGGGAAAGTAATATGTCATCCATCCAAAGTCAGATAGTTTGTAAATTGCATCTGCGTTCAAGCATTTCATGTTCTTAGTGAGGTTTTCTATCAGTATTCTAGGTTTTGGTGCATATGGAAAGTTTCTTCCAACAAATACATAGACAAGACAGAATTCACCATTGTTGATGGAATGCAATGGTGACCCATTTATGCCTATACCACTCATGCCCAATAAATTGCCTGACTATTTCAGTGAAATCTCTAAACAAGTCTCCTTATTTGAAAAAATAAATAAAAATGGTTTGGACGCCTTTTCTGATATTTCTCCGAAAAAGGCCTCTTATTTAAATGAAGTATACACAAATTGAAGAAGAAATTTAAATCAGAGCTTAGCAGACAACTCCCCTTTTTGTTATTCCTGCCATTTTTTTGGCCTATTTCGAAATAATTCTCAAACTAAAAATGTTCAGATGAACACTTAAGCATGGGTGGTTTAGTTGAAAGAGCATACCAGAGACAATGTACTTGTCACACTACCCTCTGTGGGCAATTATTGACACCTAAACCCTTCCATTGCTGAGGCTACTTTTGTCCAAAGCACAAGGATGCAAAGATTTTTGAAAATCATCTAAACCCTGTCATGTTGGTATTCATTTGAAAGCTCTCGCTGAGTACTTTTCAATGAGTACCCATTTGCCATGGTTTCAGTCATTTTTCAGCTTTAGTAAAATTAGCCACCAGCAGGAGAAGGGTTAAGGGATGCTAGTTGTCATTATCATATATATATTTATAAAGCTCATGACATATATAAGAAAATGTATTTAAATGTAAATTGTTGACTGTAAATGAAACATGATACTCTGTGTTTATGCATATGTATACATAGTTTATTGATCACTCTTCATAATGTAGTCTGTTCATTGTAAGAAAAATGATTGCATATTTTTGAAACTTATCAGTGAGGGGAATTTGATAACTGTATGTCACTTTCAGAGAGCTTGTTTACCATGTTCATTTCTGCATTTTTAGGTGAGATGACATGTTATACCATATTCGCCTGATTAAGCGCACGGTCCTGAATAAGCGCACCCCCCCCCTAATTTTCACGGTTAGAGGGGGAATGGCTAGCGCAATTGTAATAAAAAACTCGTAAAACTTCCTCCCAGAAGAAGTAAGAAATGCAAAGTCACATACCTTTCCTCTTGCCGAGTGTGCAAACCAGCGCTAAATTCCACCATTTCAGCAGTTTCTTCGCGCTCTCACTGTTCATATTTGCCGCATGATCGTACTTTTGACCAATTAACGATCTTTTGACAGGATGGGAACGTCTAAGCAAATTGAACAGTGAGAGCGCAAAGGTGCAATAACGGCCATTATGCTCGACCGGCAATCATTGAGGGGTGCGGTAAAACGGAAGATCGCCAACACCCCATCTTCAGAAAAATTTCCCAACTTGCACCTGCACCGTGCGCTTAATCGGGCGAGTACGGTAAGTCACTCTGTGTATGGTTGAGAAATATTCACACTAAGCTCACCTCAACCTTTGTACTAAATGTATTGATTATAAATGAAACACTATTGTTTAATCAAATGTTTCTGATTCTATTGGACCTAGATGTAAATATGTTTGATTGCTGATGTCAGATCATATTTGTATGGGCATTTCCAAGAGGAACTATATATATATATATATATATATATATATATATATATATATATATATATATATATATATATATATATATATATATATATATATATATATATATATATATATATATATATATATATATATATATATATATATATACATTTATATATATATATATATATATATATATATATACATATATATATATACATACATATATGCATACATGTATATATATATATATATATATATATATATATATATATATATATATATATATATATATATACATATATATATATAAATATATATATATATATATATATATATATATATATATATATGTCTATATATATATATATACATATATATATATATATATATATATATATATATATATATATATATATATATATATATATATATATATATATATATATATATATATATATATATATGTGTGTGTGTGCGTGTGTGTGTAAGAAAACTACAGGTATGAATGATTCCACTTATTTCTTGCTTACTTAGCACAAAGGGCAACACACAGTGCCTTTCCACAAGACGCTGACCTGTTTCTCAATATGTAATATGTATTGACACTTTTAATCATGATTGAAGAAGAACTCTATTTTATTATTGTGTGTCACTAGGGACTACTCAGGTCCTTTGGGGTGGGGAACTTGTCTTCTATTCCATTAGCTAGTTCAGTTCATGGTTTCCATCATTGTTGTCTGAATTGATTTTTCGTCATGAAGCTGAGATCTGGGAAGCTCAGTGATGCAATATTTCTACGTAGTCCCTCACTTAGTAGCGTGAAGAGCAAGATCTGTGATAAAAAAACTTCAAATTCCCATGCATGTTCTGGATATACTAGTATATGGCAAGTTTATGAATAGAACATCACATCATGTCAATAGTTAAATAGGGCATGTATTTAGTATTAAGGGGCTGGGGCAGGTGTAGACCTATAGATTATAATGAGGGTTGGGGGTTTGTGGGGAGTATTGACTTTGTGAGTTAGGTTGGACTTAGCCCTTCCAATGCTGAGGCTACTTTCCTCCAAAGCTCAAGGACGCAGCGTTTTTTGAAAACAATTTAAATCCTGTCATGTTGGTATTCATTGGATAGCTCTCACCGAGTACTCTCAGATGAGTACCATATGCCAGGGTTTCAGTCATTTTTCAGTTCTTTTGCATCATTTTGCATTGGCCAAATTAGCCACCAGCAGCATAAGGGTTAATAACTAAGTCTGTGTACATGGTCCTCCATTGGGAAAGGTATCTATTCCGTCCTCTTTGTAGAGGTGGACAGGTTCATTGTCTACACTCAGTTTGCCAGGGAGTCAGGGAAGCATTGTATCTGTTGTACTATTGTTATATTATCTACCAAGAATCTCTGTCTACTCTACTGACTTCCTTTTATAAGTCATTGTGATAACCTTGCACTGGTGGATATTACGTTTGTATATATTGTGGAAAACGACTAACGCACATCCTTTAGGTAGTAAATGGGGGATCTACACTTGTAGCTTACTAACCTGAAGACCTATTAGTGATGAAATCTTCTAGTACTTATTATGTAAATAAAAACAAACAAACACATGTTTATCATGAAGCGTATTTTGAACTTACAGGATTGGCCTCCTAAAGCAATATACTGTATGGTCTCTACCTTTGTTATAACTGAATTACATATTTATTTTATTGTCTTTGTAGAATTTAAATTGCCATGTTGGTCAAATGTATACAAGTTTTTCTTTGCCCAATAAAAATAAAACTTACTCACAGAGCAGCTCACATATATATATATATATATATATATATATATATATATATATATATATATATATATATATATATATATATATATATATATATATACATATATATATATATATATATATATATATATATATATATATATATATATATATATATATATATATATATATATATATATTTATAGGCAAGTAAGGAATGATTTCTATTTGTTTGGCATACATTTTACATTCCATGGCATATATGGTCCCTTTACAGTATTGGTGACAAGATTAGACACGTTGGCATAGTTTTTTTCTGTACAGCACAGTTTTCTCATACTGTTAGTAATTACGCTGCCCACATGACTGTACAGTACCGTAATTTCGCGTGTATAAGACGCACCCGTATATAAGACACACCCCTTGTCCAGGCCTTTAAAATGATGTATAGACCTTAGCCTTGTGTATAGTGCGCACCCCCTTTTCGGAATTATTGTAGGAAATCAACTCCTCATGAATAACGCTAGAAAGCCAGTAAAACGCATATTGGGATGAGTGAATGTGACATCACCGTGACATCAATGCGTATTACCCTGTGTCGGTACTCACTACCCATTGTCCTAGGCATGTCACATGGATTGTAATCAGTAAATTCTAGCGGTGGGTGGTTTGGTAATTACAATTCATCAATGACGAGACAAACATCGATGGGCATTGTCTTGGCCGCATTTTAATTGTAATTGGCGATCTCCGAGTGGCCTGGTAACTCGATGTAAAACACCCTAGATTTCTAGCTTTGTGTATAACCCCGATTTGAGTGTGAAATTAGTGTAAAAAAGTGCGTCTTATACACGCGAAATTACAGTATGTATACTTCTAAAAGTTGTTGATAACACATAGTGTGTTGGATTGAAGTGGAAATAAATAAACCATCTAAAGTATCAGGTAGTCTTGTTTTAATTGTCATATTTGAATACATGTACACTCATTTTTAGAAAAACGTCTATGAAAAAAGACAAAAGGGCCATAGAAAAAATACAAATTGTCTGAAATATGCTATGTTTTAGGTTTATCATTTCACATTTGTTTCAGCCAAAAACGTTTTAATAAAAAACAAGTCCCTTATTACATATTTTACATTTTTATTTATAGCGAGCAAGAACATCTTATTCCTGTTTGTTTGTATAACCAATTTATCGGGAAAAACAATGATATTGATAAGGGTACATTTTCTATGCGGCTGGACTATTACTATGCTTTTGATTGTAAGGGTGTAGTTTGGAAAACCAATTTCGTTAATCCATTTTCTGTCTCAGACCACAGCTTGATAGACATATAGGCTATTCTAGCATAGGATGCGAAATTATATAAAAAGAATATGTACCATATTGTTGCGATGAACTGCACGGACCCCAAATAAGCGCACGCTCGATTTTCTTTAGAAAAGGGGCAAGGCAAGTTGGAAGGGCAAGCCACGTACATTATTCTACAGCCTTCTGAACCTGCCCCTGTAAACGTAAATGCACCTCACTTCCTTATATGCGAGACCGTCACAGACCGTATGTTGATTGTGATTTAACCAGTCCTTACTAACATATATTAATCATGTTTTTAACGGCGAAGATTGCATGCCAAAGAGCGCTTGAACACTTTGCACTATCAATCCTTGGCCCGCCATTGCTCGACATGACGTAACAAAAGACAAAGGAGCACATTCAAGGGCCAGAGATTGTCGCCACGATCGGATGCTGGTGTCAGGCTAATTGGCAGATTGCCAACACCCATTCTAGCAATTTTTTCCCATCATGTTACTGTACATGCGCTTATTTGGAATATGGTATTCACACAGAATCTATGATTTATATTACAGGAAGGGCTATTTTGCTCATTTGTGAAAGTCGTATTTATCGTTTTATTCCATTTGTCTTACACAAATTCTATAATATTACAGGTGTTATTATTAAAAGTCTTATAAAGCTTGTTGATGCCCTTTTGTCATGGTCCAGGAAAGTGTTATAGGGCCTTTGGTCTCTTAAAATTGGTATACTCTGAAAATCAAGGTCCTCCAGATATTTTAAAGTCGGTGTTTGAACGTTTCATATTCAAAAAAGTTGGTTGTTACATTGTACCTGAGTTTCATATTGATCAGTTATTGATAAGTCATCCCCAAAGATATCCCCAACTACGAATATGCCAGTCTCCTAATAAACCTCCTATTCAATCCTAGGTTTAACCTGTTATTAAACCATAAGGGGACACTTACCAGTCACCCAAATACACCTCCTATGAAGTCCTGGGTTTAACTTGTTATTAAACCATAAGGGGACACTTACCAGTCACCCAAATACACCTCCTATGAAGTCCTGGGTTTAACTTGTTATTAAACCATAAGGGGACACTTACCAGTCACCCAAATACACCTCCTATGAAGTCATGGGTTTAACTTGTTATTAAACCATAAGGGGACACTTACCAGTCACCCAAATACACCTCCTATGAAGTCCTAGGTTTAACTTGTTATTAAACCATAAGGGGACACTTACCAGTCACCCAAATACACCTCCTATGAAGTCCTGGGTTTAACTTGTTATTAAACCATAAGGGGACACTTACCAGTCACCCAAATACACCTATTAAGTCCTGGGTTTAACTTGTTATTAAACCATAAAGGGACACTTACCAGTCTCATTATAATTTGACAAATCTCTTAGAAGTACTAACTTCTGTACGTGTATAACCACTTTCTTTCTCAGCTCCGTAAAATGTTGATTTTGATCAATAGGTCCCATTGTAAAATTTGCCCACAAACAGTACAAATGTGAGCCTTTTTTACTATGGGCACCTAATGAGCAAAATCAACATTTGAGAAAGAAAGTAGATACTAGTATATAGATATATCAAAAATTGGTCCTTAGAGGTTTGCCAGGTTTGGATAGGAAATACAAACTTTATGTAACAAAAAGGGGGAAAATGGTCAGTCAAGCTTGGGTCAGACAGACTATGGAGACAGCGGTTGGGAAAAGAAGGCTTTTCATTCAATTTTGGATGTAAAATTGTATTGTAATAGTTTGATCAATTTGATTATACCTTCTCGAAAAATTAAATATTTCTAAGCTTTTGGTAATATAATCCCGAATATAATCAAGTTCCATCGTGTCAAATGTCCAATATCTCCAGCAACTCCTATTTGTTCTCAATTTCATATTCTAACATGACTTCATATATTTACCTGGTATTTCCCCCTATGTAACGCAATAATGCAATGAAGCATGTATGGTCAGAACAAATCAGTTAGTTTCAAACTTACGATGATAATCTGCAGAGTGCAACATAGGTTCTTAAGCATTTTTTGAAAAGTGGGGCAACCTGCTCTTAAAGTTTACTGGCCCTGCCTGTACCCCAAATTAGTAGCGAAAACAATCAATAATAGGATTTGGAAAGATATGTGGAATAGCCTAATCAAACTGATGGAAAATTTCACAATCAAAAATACTACACACGTAAACTGGATGCCGCTCCGATATAACAAAAAAGTAAATTTTGAATACAGAAAAAGCTGGGAGCAAAAAGGATATCACCTGGTAGGCGACTTACTACATGAAAATGGTGAACTCTTGTTGAGGTGGGTCCAGCACTTATTTCAGTATTAGATGGCCAAAATGGTTTTTTGGCATTTCTAGTCTCTTTTATAAGTTTCCTATAGGTTTGCTAGACTATAGTTATGTTTTTCCTTTCCTAAGTGCCATTTTCGAAGGAAAAAACACTAAGTCATCCCAATGCAGTGTAGGGCAACTGGAAGGCAAATTTGGAGTTCCTGGAAGAGAATACCTTACAGCACGCGATTTTGGTGGAAATT
Source organism: Maea johnstoni (assembly GCA_963942565.1). NCBI lineage: Eukaryota > Metazoa > Annelida > Polychaeta > Spionida > Magelonidae > Maea > Maea johnstoni. Next base: position 1,664,319 of record OZ012694.1, read on the forward strand.
TTACTTACGAAAGTAGGTCAACCTGTTAGAGACTGGCTGTCCATTGTGACCTACTTTCGTAGGTAAAATATTCCACCAAAATCGCCTGCTGTATGGTATTCTCTTGCAGGAACTCCAAATTCGCCTTCCAGTTGCCCTAGCCTAGTATATTTAGCAGACATGTATGGTATTTATAAATCAAATGAACCTTTATTGATCAAGAAAACCTCATTTGAGGTAAAACACTGTAAAATTATAACTGTGTTTATATCGAGGTCAGCTCAAGCAGGTAATTTAAAGAAAACTTATTTTTGAAACACCAAGACCTCATGGATTAGATAACTATTGTTAGAACGGGGACAAGAGTGCTAAACTAGGAATTGTCTTATTTTGAGTGTGTCACCAGCATCACAGCCCTAATTGTTGGAGACATGGTGTTTCTAGAATAATCTTGGATGAGGACTACAAAAAAATGTCTCAAATTTTTTCGACAAATCTTTCAAGGTCGAACGTCAAGGTCAAATTTCAAAATCCTTAAAATACCTTGTTTGGACCTGAAACAAGCTATATTTGACGATTTTTTTGGGTGAAATACACTCAATTAGTGAATTTTACACACAAAGATTTAGTATTTATGTTTTTATCTGACTTTACCAACAGGAATTATGTGAAAAATAACTCTACCACCTTGTCTTTTTGTATAGCCAATTGCTGCTCATGATTTTACCATTTACCTTTACAATGTATCAAAAGGTATCAAGTCTGCAAATTACCACCTTAGGAACATTGGGAAAATAAGGATACAACCAAGAGTGCCATCGTCTCACTGGTGACATCACGCCTTGACTATTGTAATGGACTTCTCTGTGGAATTACTGATGAGCTGCTATGCAGGCTCCAGAAAGTCCAAAACAATGCTGCTAGAGTGGTTAGTGGCTCCAAAAAGTATGATCACATTACACCAGTTCTAAAAGATCTTCACTGGCTGCCCATCAGGAAAAGGATTGACTTCAAGATTCTGCTTTTGACTTTCAAATGCATGCAAGGATGTGCCCCTCTATACTTGAGGGAACTGTTAGTCAAACAAGCTAATACAAGGACTCTAAGATCAAACACTAAGAACTTATTACAGATACCACTCACTAATCTGAAAAGGTTTGGTGACAGAGCATTCTGTGCCTATGCACCACGCCTTTGGAATGAGCTCCCTGACAACATCAAGGCTGCTGATAGTGTGCAAAACTTCAAGAAACAGCTGAAAACATTGCTATTTCGAAAGGAGTTTAATTGACTATATGGACCATGACAACTGTCCACTGACTCTAAAGCGCTTTTGAACATTATAGGTGGAAAGGGCGCTATATCAAATATCAATTATTATTATTATTACCTGTTTGATACTCATACAAGTTTTTTTGCAACTTTCGAAGAGAGTTGGTGTGTAAAGCACTGCAGTCTATGATACACTCAGAGAGTAGGGGACAGCAAGTGGGCTTCCACTCAGTAAGTCACAGCTGATAGCAACTGGAGAACATGGCTGCTCGCAGGGGCTGTCAGAGCCTGGGCAGGCTGGTGGCAATATGCAAAATTCTCCCCTCATGGGATCACTGAGAGAAAAAGGAGGACAGCATCCTATCTTGAAGTGTATTACTTTCATATAAGCTAATATGTATGTGAGCCTTTAGTTCCCCTTTAATAGGTAGCTCGAAGTAATTGTGTAGCCATAAAGGTGTTTTACATATTGCTTTTTTTTTTTATCAAATACGGCTTCTGACTGCCACAGCATCTGAGTGCTTTTGATTACATCTATCCAAAACTTGTTTGAAGTGGCTTCTATAATTCTATCCAGATAAACTGGACCGAAAGTAAAAGCATCAACCATTTCTAAAGATGTTGGAATAACAGTCCATTTACTGTTTGATCTCAAGAATCTGTGCAGCCAGCTTTAAACATAAATGTTTTATCGAAGAGAGTAATATTGTGTACTTTAAGACCTCCATGATGGATTTCACCTTCAAGAATTTCTTTTCTCAACTCTGGAGGTTTACAACACCAGAGGAAGTTTGAAAAGGTATTATATAATTCTTTTAAGAAAAGAATGTTTGGGCTTGGGAGAGACAGCAGCATGTGGGTGATATTTGACATTAACAAGGATTTGATAATACTAACCTTTCCATATGGAGTTAGTTTTTCTCGAACTCCATATTCTGATTAGTTTCCTTATTTCCCCCATTGTTCTATATTAAGTGCTGTAATTTCCCCATTTTAGTAATGTCATAATGTATACCTAGAATTTTCAAAAGTTGTTGACCAATTAAATCCAAATTTGCCCTGCAAGGCAATGCTGCTGTCTCTCGATGCCCCAATTTTTACAACCTTGGTCTTTTCATTGTTTATTTCTAAACCCAAGATAGTTTTAAACCATCGTAATACCTTTATAATATTTTTCACACTTTCTAAATCCTCAACCACCAATGAGGTAGTATCATCAGCGTATTAAGATACCTTAATCTCTAAATAATACTAAAAGCTCAAAAAGATTTTTATCAAAAACTCAAGGGAAACACAACTAACTTAGAACAGTCTCCTTTAAACTGGGTAACCCAGCATATAAGGAAATTAAATGAGAATACAAAGGAAAAATTGGAAGAGGATATTAATTTACTAGAAATTGAAAAGGTATTATTTAAAATGAAAAATAATAAGGCTCCAGGTCCGGACGGATACTGTTATGAATTTTTCAAAATCTTTTGGGAGGACATCAAGTTTCTAATGTTAAATACATTTAAAGAATATCTGAGAACACAAAAACTGACAGACCAACAGAATTTAGGTACAATTACATGCTTACCGAAAGAGGGTAAAGACCGCAGTTACATGAAAAATTGGAGACCAATTACATTATTAAATTCTACATATAAAATATTCAGTGGTATGCTAGCAGAAAGAATAAAATCAACACTTGATGACATAGTACATATAACGACCAAAAAGGATTTGTACAAAACAGGTTTATTGGAGAGAATATTAGGTTAATACATGACACTATGACGGAATGTGAATTAGAAAATAAACAAGGCATCTTAATATTAGTGGATTTTGAAAAAGCTTTCGATACTTTAGATTGGAATTTTATACAAACAGTATTTGAAATGAGTAATTATGGGGAAAAAATTCTAAATTGGATAAAAATCCTACAAAATGGCTCGAGATCAATGGTCTCTCAAAATGGATTCTTCTCTGAGTCAATAAAACTAGAAAGAGGGTGTAGACAGGGTGACCCTGTCTCACCGTACATCTTCGTAATATGCGCTGAAATATTAGGCATTGCCATAAGAGAAAATAAAAGGATCGAAGGAATTACAATATTTGGATATGAACATAAAATATCTCAATATGCCGACGACACCACCCTCATAACCAAGAATTGCAAAAAAAGTCTAAACAGAGTTTTAGACACTTTGAAATTTTTCCACAAAATCTCTGGTTTAAAGGTAAATATTGAAAAAACAAAGGTAGTACAACTTGGAGTGGCAGGGGACGGCTGGATGATAAATATAGAAAAAGAAAAATTAGAATTAACAAATGAGTTCGTGCTTTTGGGAATTCAATTTAATAGCAAAAGATTAAGTAAAATCACAGAAGACAATTGCAGATTAAAATTTCCAAAAATGAAAAAAGTCCTAAGGCAGTGGAAAAGAAGAAAACTAACGATAAGTGGAAGGATATCTGTCTTTAAGAGTTTGGTGTCTAGCATGTTAACTCACATCCTGCTGTCCCTGCCAAATCCATCCCTTGAATTATCAGATGAATATGAGAAAATGTTATCATGCTTTTTGTGGGGTGGAAAACCTGCAAAATTTTGAAAAGAGATTTTGGAATACCCGTATGATATGGGAGGTTTACAGTTACATAATTTACAAAGGTTCTCCTCTTCACTCAAGATAACTTGGTTAAGAAGGATCATAGCAACAGATAGCTCTTGGACTACTTTTGCAATCAGCTATGAAATTGATAAGTGCTGGAATTTTGGAAATAATTTTGCAAAAACTAAGAAAAATACTATGACAAATGCCTTTTGGAAAGATGTAGTCCAATCAATAATAACATTGAGAGAATACCTGAAACCAAAGACAGATTTGGACTATTTATGTTGGCCATTATGGCATGATCCATATATTAAATTACCTTTACTTCAAAAATTAAGGAATAAAAATGTGAGCATTGTAGCAGACATACTGGGAATTAACTGGGAAATTATGACAAAAATTGAAATAGAAAGGACAAGAGGAATTAATTTGAACTTCTTAGAATATATGTCTATTAAACAAAGTGTAAAAAGTTTCATAAAAAATGCAGACAAACAGAGAGTTAATATAGGCCATATTTATTAAATATAGTGTTCTCACAGAAAAAGGGATGTCAAGACATTTATAGAAAAACTGGTAACTATGGAGACAAATTACTGACAGAGGTGTCACAAAAATGGGAAATGGAGATATTAGTTAATATCGAACCAGATGAGGTACAACAATCAATCAGACTATTTAAAAAAACAACTAGAAATATGTACCTATGGGATATACAATATAAGATATTGTATACAAGGGTAGCTACAAACTCAAAACTCTTCCACATGAATATTAAAGATACAGAAAATTGTGAATATTGTGAAATGAGAGAAACTAATGTACATGCATTTGTATCGTGTGAGAGAACACAAAACTTCTGGGTTGAGATTACACACTTTTTAAGAAGAATAGGCTACATAAACTTTAGACTAGAACACAAAATAAAACTATTTGGAGATACTGGGATGGACCTACTTTTCAACTTGATAAATATAATTGCAAAAAAAGTTATATACTTGAAAAGAGGGAAAGAGGGTCCATTCTCAGTAAGATATTTTGAGACACTACTAGAAATGGAGAGAGAATCAGAAGAAATATATGCGGTAAATAATGATAGTATTGAATTATATGAGAGGAAGTGGGAGAAATATCTTGTTTTGCAATAAGTGCTATTATAAACTAAACACAACATTATAAGTAATATTTTGAGAACAATACTAGCAAACATTGTGGTGTATATTTTTATATTTTTTTTATAAAAGTCCTCCAATATCGTCGATTGTATGTTAATATAGGAGGCAAGGTATCACCTGTATATAACTATAGATAAGATTTGATATTTATGTGAGATACTGTAACTGCGTCTATATGTGTTTGTAACCTGTTTCTTGGACTATATATGTTTTTTATAACGTTGGAAATGAAAATAAATGAGCTCTGGATTATCCAAAGTTCTTCAAAAACAAAAGAAGTTTCAATTATATAGTTCTTTTACAAATGCCTTTGTGTTTTTCAAGGGAAAGGAAGTATTTTCCCCTTCACGACACATGGTAGCCATTGATCTTATATGGGCTCCTTTAAATCTACGCTCACGTAATTTTGTTAGTTTCAACTTTATATTACCAAGCAGAAGATCGTTATTTATGTTTCCATCGTTTCCAATGCATTCTATTTCATACAGCAATTTGGTCTCTTCTTCATCCCTTCCCTTGTAAAGGTTTTTAAGACATTGACGACAGTTACCCTCATCTGACCGTGCTATCGTTAAAGGAAGTAATGATTAAAACATGTCATTTCTATCAGCTGTACATATATTTCTATTTATTGCTTGACAAATAACGATGGCACATGTAATTGGGGGTAATGAGTGTTTCAGGAGTAATTAATGTATATTTCTGTAGAAATGCTATTTGGATGGAGAATGGTGTATTAGGAGAGGGTAGAAAGATTGACTGCAACGTGAAGAGATAAATGGGGTTGTTTGGGTTATACCATCTTTTCAATATGTTGAATAGTTCAAGGTTAATCAGTTGCCGAATAAAAAAAACCGCGCTGTGATGTTCGATTTTAATTTTCAATGCTTTCGCCTGTATGTACCCGCGTGCCGTCAGCGGCTATTGAACGAGGACCGCGGCGATTGACTAATGAGAGAAGAAAATGAAATGAAGGCACCAGAAAACGTCTTCCGTTTCCGCTCAGTCGATCAGCAACGTAGTTCTCGTTCCCGCCTCTGACTGTTTCCCCCAACTTGGCATATAAGTTCGTCTGCTCTATTGCCTATTTGCTGGCGCGGATTTAATTGAATGAGCAAAATGATTTAACACATTCGTGTCCAAGCTAGATTCCCCTTGAAAAATGCCGTCTGCTTCTTTGACAATTTTGAAAATAACTCTTGATTTTAGCATAAATGTATGAAATATTACAAGAGGAATTGTTCGTTCGGTTCTGATTAACATTATTCATCCAAATATTCTTCAAGAAATGCTCCGTACAAAAAAAAAAGACTAAAATTGTCAGAACCTTTTCGTGATACAGGCGTACACGGGTTAAAAGAGACGTGAAGGAACTTCGAGGGTAAAAATCAATCACAAGCCGTTCACAGGTTTTGTGGTAATGACGTAATTTATTTTTCAATACCGGTAAATCAGATGAGCAGTGATATTTACAAACAGATAAAAGGGGACAGCAGTGCCTGAATCCTCACACAAAGCCTCCTATAAATCGACTAAATCTCTCTCTCTCTCCCTCCCCCCTCTCTCTCTCTTTCTCTCTCTCTCTCGTACGCGCACGCACACACACACAAACACAGGCACACACACAGTCGTATAACCAATAGATAAAGGTCAAAGAAGTTGTGGTTTGTACATCGTACCTTGCAATTGGTAAAGCTGGTCACTTGCACCAATTACACTACAAAAAGATCTTCCTTGAGCATTCATACCCGAGTCCCTTGTGTATTAACACTTTGTTCTTGTTTTGGGTTGTGCATACGTGTAGAACGAAGCCTCACGCCATATAGTGCTGCACACTATTCGAGGCCTGCGATTGGTGAAGGTTATATGGAATTGTGGTGCAAATGTGAAGACAATACCACCCACGCGCGTATACATTGCCATAAACAACACTTACGATAATTCATTCATTCATTTATTCATGTACCAAGGTCACCATTTAGAGCAAACGATTTAACAAACGATATATATATATATATATATATATATATATATATATATATATATATATATATATATATATATATATATATTATATATATATATATATATATATATATACATATATATACATATATATATATGTATGTATGTATGTATATATATATATATATATATATATATATATATATATATATATATATATATATATATATATATATATATATATATATATATATATATATATATTAGAGTTTAAAAACAGCTCATTATGCGTCAGGTAAATACATGTTCAAATCAATTAATCCCGCCATAGCTCGGATCTTTTAAGCTTTTGAGTGTTGACTTTTGCTCTAGTTCTAAAACTAATGTTGATCGAATGAAAATGAAAAAGAACTTTCGAACACTTTTAGAGTAAACAATTTTTTTGTCATGCTATTAGGAATAGCCGTCATATTTGAACGGGATTAATATGGGAACACAATTGTGCTTGAGAACATGTTACTACAGGCTAAGATTGCAAGATAGAAGTGTTTCTTTTCGATTACTGTACAGAAGTCGCAAGCATCTCTCTCTCTCTCTCTCTCTCTCTCTCTCTCTCTCTCTCTCTCTCTCTCTCTCTCGGTAAATCAATTATTCGATCAATCAGTCAATCAATCAATCAATTTTGGTGAAGTGGGTAAATTATAGTAGACCACAATGAGGATGTCGTTTAGTTCCACTTTTAAGTCACATGGAATGCACTTTATGTGCAAATAATCCAAGTGATACTCAGGACTGTTAGCGGTAAAGGTCGCCCTCAGCCGTACACAGTACCAGAATATAGTAGCCTACACACAGCCTCATGTATAACATTCATTATTGCACCCAGTCCGTATTGTTTATTGTCAACATTTAATTCCTGCACTAAATGCTCTGGCAGCCCGAGCTTAATATACGACCGCACGCCCTGGGCATCATGCACGTATGATCTCACAACTAAAAGTGCTCTTGATTCGCAAGCTACGTGGGCTTGACCTTTTTTTGACATGTTATCGATGGATGTTTGCACAACCATGCACTAGCAGACGTTCGGTTGATTGGTGCAGGAATTAAATGTCTATACTGTACCACCTACTTCATTCATGAACAAACGTTTAGGTCAGCATCCACTTCCAAATAAACCAATTGTACGCATAAGCCGGATTTCGCCAAACTCGATTAGATTGTATCACTCTTCTCATGTCTGTGCAATGCCAGTTTGTCCTTATACACCATAGAAATGAAATGAACGCTTACCGGTACCTAACCAACTGCAACTGCAACTACAAGTATACGTATCTCTGTGTGCATGTCCTCAAATGACTCCAAGTCTTCAGGCAGCCCCACACTGTTCCTTAACAGGTGTCAGTCCAACATTTCCTACATACAGATACTTACTTATGATTCTATGGATTTTTCTTTAACTTTTTCCTTTTCATGCAATGAAAATAAAAGCTACTAAGTACTACAACTGCTAGATATTCGTGTTTATATACATATGTACACTATCTAGTTTCGGAACAATGCATGATTTATCTCGGTATAAACTTATCTCAACTTTTTCTCTGCTCTGGTTATAGGACATGTACAACTCATCAAGGTAATTCATGTCTACTCTACTCTAGATAGTAACACATTTTTATCAGTATTAATTATGTATACCTTAGTAATTAGCGCACATTTTACCTTAATCGAATCTCACTATGCTTGTCACTTATCACTGGCCATTATTAAAATGTACCAATACCTGAGGGAGATCGCAAGCTTAAATATATTACACTGTATAATGGTCTTAGCACTTAGTCTGATGACAATAGAACGAACATCAGGCAATGGCTTCCCGCATCCTGAAACTGGAATGCGCGGAAACATCATGGCCATTAAATTCCGATGCAACTCTAAATAGCTTGCCACGATAGAAGTATTCAGCCAATTCAGGAAATAATCGTAGTGATATCAATTGTAATGTTTCATCATATTTGATGATTTCAGTAGTTTTAGAGGGCCTGCCCCTTTGTCGAGCCGTGCAGCGGATTGCACAAACGCCTCTGCTGTACCTATAATACGTTTGGTATTCACATACCGCATTATTTTCCATATTAGAAGTTTAAAATGACATCTAGGTTATCCTGACACAGCTAACAGGCCATAGTTATTAGTTGATACGCTTGTTTTGTACATAGTTAATACGCTTGTTTGATTCTTAATGTATATATGCATCTTTATTGAATACAGACCGCGCTGTAAAACATCATACACATTTTAATAAGGAAATAATATATTGGAATAGATATACATTTCTGTATAGATCTAACTCTAAAGGTTTGATATAGCAGACCAGTTTGATGTGTTATCTTTAGTAGTATTGCCGTCCGAAAAAGTGTCTAGAAAATCAGGCAAATCAGGAAACGTCTCTCTCGGGCAGTGTTGACACTTTCAACATTTTTGGAACGATTCAATAGTGAATATTGCAATTGATGTCATTTCGCACACGTATTCAATTTGAGATTGTTACCGAAGAAACAATCATATCATTGCAATGTTATTCTCATTCCGAGTTTCATTCCATTTTGGCCGAATGATCGTTGCGAAAAAAAATAAGAACTTTTTGAAATTAGTTTTTTAACTCGCCTAATATTTAATGCTTGGATACGTAAGGCAATCCAGAGAATTAGTCTTCCCTCACATTGGTGTTTACCCCTCTACTAAGTTCAATGTAACTGGTCCTAGCACAACGTTGCTTTTGATCAACAGAATCGATGCCTGTTTTATGCATTGTCTCGGCCATGTTAGATTTTAATCCCTTAAAATCTGATCTGCCTATCCTCTCCATTCCATTTTGAGAAGCGTATTGCCCTTTTGGTACCTGAAAAGCTGCCTTTCTATACCAAATGTCTAAACACTTTCCTATTCCATATTCAGATTATCGATCTCGTTAAAAAACTGTTCACAATAATCAAATAGATAAATTAATATATTATTACAAATGAATAGATAGAAAAACAAACAAACAATAACTTGAGGACAACGCTTTTGTAAAATGTTCGCTACAGATATTTAGTAAGGGCGTCGTATATCATCACGCAGGATTTTGGTAGTTGTCCAAATATATAATAAACAAGGAATGACACAATCGAAATAAATCTCATTTCGGAAAAGATTCTGAGATTTTTTATCATTTAGATTCTAAAATGTCGACCAGCCAATTGTCTGCCTAGGCGAATTGAGTAACCGGGTTACATTGTAGTTCAAATACGAAATAAGTAGGTATATTGCATCATTCGTATTCATATGAATACAGTTAGGAAGTATTACAATTATACGTTTCTGATTGGGATAGGTCAAATACCATTTAAAATAACTAGCTTGGTTCACGTCACTATCAACCAAGGCTTAATTGGTGGATAGCCACAAGCCATTTATTGTTAATATTTGCAGACGGGAATAGTCCTCGATCTTTATACATACATACATATATATATATATATATATATATATATATATATATATATATATATATATATATATATATATATATATACATATATATATATATATATATATATATATATATATATACAATCATATTGACCGACACTATATGAAGAATTGTTATACACCTGGATCTATTGATTTCGATCTAGTTTTATGGTCAAAGCATGCAAGGCTTACGACGATGGAATGATATTTTATCTGGGTACCTGAATAGATAGATAGTAACTATACACATCCACCAGACACAAATTTTAGTGATACATTCAAGCGATCAGTTTCTCATACATATCGTAGGGCCGTTAGCCCCATGAAGAGGGATATAAAATATATATATTGCAATAATCGAAATGTTTTTCATTGCAGTTTTCCAAGACATATTCTATCCCCGTCGTTCACAAAACAATAGCTTTCTGTAGGCCTCTCTGAAGTCTCTGTTGAGCAGGGCATATACACAGGGATTGATACCCGATGATATGTAGCCCAGCCAGGTAAAGGCAGTCATTAGAACAGCCTGGATCTCACAGCTCCTGCAGATGCCGCTAACCTCCATCAGGATAAAGAATGGTAACCACATTATCACAAACACGGCAAACACGATCAGCAACGCCTGCTCCGCCTTCTTCTCCTTCTCCGTCTTTTTCTTGATCTTGACGCTTTTATGGTTTTTATTGCGCTTGAGCGAGCCGTTGCTGGACGGCCCGTCATCCTGGTCGCCCGCTAGTGACGTCTCCTCGGTAGACGGCGAGGGCAAGTCCACCGACACTGTCTGCACTTGCGTAATGGCGGCTCCGCGCCGTGGCGCCACCTTTTGAGCGTTGGTTCGCAATACTATCACCGACCACGTGTCCACGAGGATCATCACCAGTAGCGGGATGAAGAACGACACGAGAGGCGAGTAAATGGCGAAGTCGGGGTCAAAGATGCCGCACTGTGGACCATCAGGGCTACTTATGAGCACGTACTCCACCTTGAAGCTTCCGTTGAAGGCCAGCGGAACGGCGATTAAGAAGGAAATCGTCCACGGAGGTACGAGAAGCCAGAAGATCTGGCGCCGGAAGTTGCCCTGCCGGAAGTGCATGGGGTAGACGATGGCTTTGTGGCGATGTATTGCGATTGCGCAGAGGTGTAAGATAGAGGCTGTGGACAGGAACACGTCCAATCCGACCCAAATAACGCACATTGCATGCCCCAATCCCCAGTATCCATTCACCTGAAACAGGCAAGAAAAACAAAATAACTCAATATGTCAAATACGGCATGAATATTGCACATTTCATGACCTAACCTCAATATCTGTGACCAGAAACGAATAAATCGATAGTTCATTAATAGTAAGCTGGTTTGTGTGAGTATAGTTCTAAATATTCGGAGAAATACACATTTCCGACTTTTTATAATGCAAACGAGTTTGACAGCCGGAGAACCTGAAAAATAAATAGTTGCATTTTGGTATTTTTCAATGCTAGGAATCGTTGGTAAAACGAGCAAACTAAGTAATGCATTAATGACTTATATTTTATTCTAAACCTGACACACAATTTGTAGCTGTAAATCAAGACCACAAAATCAGAAATCCTCTGAGAAAAGACCACCTCATATCGTCAGCCTCATACACGTACATTGAAGAAACCTTCCAGCCTCTAATCAGAACATTTTGCCCCTCTCTAAAGGCAATGTATGTATGTATGTATGTATATTTATATGTATGTATGTTTGTATGTATGTATACATGTATGCGTCTATACGTATGTAGGTAGGTAGGACGATAGGTATGATTATGTGTACAGTATGTATGTGTGTGTATGTATGTATGCATGCATTAATATGTTTATATGTGTATGTGTGATAGTTTGGCAAATTGCTGTAGTTCTTGCCTTTGTTTCAGCGAACCATCTTCCTTTGTTACTTAGCAAAACAAGTATAACAATGGCTATACTCATTAGAATATGAACGTTATGAATGTTATGATTGGGATTGAATTTTTATTAATCTAAATAGCAGCAATTCGTACGTTGTCGAAGCATGCATTATTGGGCTTGCATTGATATGCTAAAAAGTTTCGATGATTAAAAAATCTGGATATGTTGACGTCTTGATTCGTTTTCATACGATTCAGTCAGAATGTATCCTACCTTTGTACTTGACTGAAATGGTTGAATAATATTTCAAATGCTGTAAGTGTGTTTTCTATCAAATAAAGCATGCTTATCATAATTTGATAATCAAATTAAATCTACATTGCTAATTAAATCAGGATATTTGATTATTCGGCGTGTTGAATGTAAGCAAAACATCTGCGTTGATGGAACCTGCAGTGCAGTCCTACGAAGCAACGGCAATGTTCCAAAGGTTGCTTTAGTTTGAAATGGGTCTACTACATGTAGGTGGCATATGTATATAAACATAAAGACATATATATATATATATATATATATATATATATATATATATATATATATATATATATATATATATATATATATATATATATATATATATATATATATATATATATATATATATATATGTATGTATAAATATATATCTATATCTATCTATCTATCTATATATATATATATATATATATATATATATATATATATATATATATATATATATGTGTGTGTTTATATATATATATATATATATATATATATATATATATATATATATATATATATATATATATATATATATATATATATATATATATATATATATATATATATATATATATATATACGTGTGTGTGTGTATTGTATGCATCTTTCAGTACGATAATTACATTTAGGAGGCATCAGGCTGATTGGATGCATATACATTTACCAGCATAAAAAACCGTCTTCTTCTCTAAGTACCGTACATTACAACTATAAATCGTATCCTATTGAAATAGAAAAGGTTTATTATTAAAGTCGTGATCGAACGCAGTCAATATCACTTAACTTCTCCTACAAGAACAAAAGCATTCTAAGCAACTCCGCATATTTTTCTGAAAGCAACGATTAATACGGTAATAGCTTCATTATTTGCCATGCTCCTACCACCCTGAGAGAATTATAACGCCGAAATTGAATTACGTTGTAATTTGTACCGCGATAAAGTATGCCGGTATATGACTATCACTGCATAAATAGAATAGAATAACGCTTATCAGAACTAGATTCTGCACGAGTGTAAACATTGCGGGCACGTTGTGATCGATGCGAGTTTTTGTCTTTAACAATTTAGGTTGACTAATAGAGACTTATGAAGAGAGAAACAGACACCTAATCTCTAGGAAGTGGCACGTAAAATTAATGTCTCAATTAGAAAAATGGACGAAGGGTCTCCATTAGCGGAATTAAAAACTGCCAAGCGAGGAAGCTGCATCTAATAATTTATTGCACATAGCCATAGCTTTAACTCGCAGAAACTCATAAAACTACCTCTAAATCATATTCCTTAGGATTAATTTAAAGAGGAAGTGAGATTTTCTTAAGTTTGGAAACAGACAACTCATTACTTTGATTGTATATCATTGTCTGACGTGTTTATTTGAAAGGAGTGGAGTTTGCATTGATTTTAACTATAGATATGGAACAGAGATATTTTGCTTAAGGAAAGGAACAGGAAAAGGCTGCAGCTGTACTATGAACAACTCTATTAAGGTACTGATACTCTGAACGCACATGTTTTCTTTCAGTACCTAGATCGTGTTCTTCTCAAAAGCACCTCAGTTTAGTCGCGGAAAATGGGGATGTCAGACGACTGGGCATCACCGCAGCTTTGATTTAAATGCTTAACCCATTTCCACCAGGAGTACACTCATGGCCTGACAACTCAGAATATAACTTATCAAATACAGTAATATTTCTCTACTATCTGAACGGGAATCATTAAATATGATATGAAAAACGACATTCGTTCAAACTCAAAAATATCGCTTTATCATATATACAACTATATTTGCATATGTGTTTAATCAATAGTTCACTATAGATGTAAATATGTTAATAGCTTCCAATGCTGAGGTCAATTTCATTCAAAACACAAGAACGCAAAAAAGAAATGAAAACCATTGAAACCATGTCATGTTGGTATTCATTGGATAGCTCTCGCTGAGTATTATCAGATAAGTACCCGAACTCCCCTGTGCCAGGATTTCAATAATGTTTCAGGTTTATGGCATCATTTTGTATTTGCCAAATTAGCCACCACCGGCATAAGGGTTTAACATATATTTATACAAATGAACCCAAGGCTTATGGTGGCATTCCATAAATCTCATGTGGACTTTTCTGGAATGGTTTCAAATTGGATTTGAAGCTGAGCGATGTGCCAGTAACTTACTTCTCTTATTAGTCCTAATGGGATCACTTAAGAAATGGCGAACTTTCCTCGAATAAATATGGCTTGGCAATAGGAACCAAGCGAGCAGCTTATTTGTTCTGCATTTTATGCGACGCAATGGTCTTATATAATATACATGTATAGTTACTTTCTAGTGATCCAACTGGTTGGACGGTCATGAAAATACAAACATCCATTCAATGCATAAGGTACATTGATGGTTATCTAAGGCGCAAATGTATAATAAACATGAGTAAACATCTTTTTCAGATTAGGAGGTTACCAATTATCAGAGAAACAGTCCCATTTCTTTGTAAACATTTGCATCTCATTGTTGTGAAGAGCCCAATATTCTTAAAATCTTATTCTTGAGAGGAGCCTCTTCTTTACAGTATCGGCTTTTTATTTCTGCACTAAATGCACGGACACACCGGGCAATTTTTAATACAGGACCGCACGCCCGATTTCCTAGCTAGTTTCCTGGTTATGGGCAGGCCACTGTCGTCAAAGCTATAGTTTTGATACATAGCCAGGCGAGTCATTGATATGCCTGGCTTATTTTCTTTTGATATGACAACCAGTCGGTGTCAGGCGTCCGAGCGACTGGTGCAGGAATTAAATGTCTTCAGTACTTGTACTAAGTTCAAAGAAACACCTCTTTTACGTGTATAGCATATATCCTCCTTAGTTGACATAACTATTGTATTTTATGTATGTACCGGTCCATCTCTCATTGCCGACCATAAGAGAACGATAAATCTATTTTTAAAGCGTTTGGTGACGTTTGAAGGCCTTGTAACGATGTATCTAAGTGGCCGTGTTGAAACATACTACCCGTATATGTCTCCCCCGTTGGAGTATCTAGGATATATATACTAGTATATATATATACATGTATATATATATATATATATATATATATATATATATATATATATATATATATATATATATATATATATATATATATATATATATATATATATATATATATATATATATATAAATATATATATATATATATATATATATATATATATATATACTGTAGAACACGAAATTCACGCGTGTCCCAAGTATAGCGAATTGGGGAGTTATGCATCATAACGTATCTTTATGTTAGCGAAGATAGCCGCCGCTGACAGCGCCAGTACAGTAATAAAAAAGTACAGCGTCTTTATATATAGCGAAGCGGAACCACACGCTAAGTACGCTATATATAAACACACGCGGAAATTTCGTGTTCTACAGTATATATGTATATATATATATATATATATATATATATATATAAATATATATATATATATATATATATATATATATATATATATATATATATATATATATATATATTTATATATATACATATATATATATATATATATATATATATATATATATATATATATATATATATATATATATATATATATATATATATATATATATATATTTGTGTGTGTGTGTGTGTGCACAGGAACTAAGCTTGTTGAGTCTTGTTTAAACTGAAAATATGCTTGACGAAAGATTGTTAATGCAGGAGCAACTACAAGTTTCAGCCATATATTTTAAAATTTTACTTCATCATCAAGATATTTTCATTTCCTTTAGACTATCTTCACACTTCAGAAGTGAAGGGGTTAAGAAATATTGCTAAAGATTCCGCAATAATTTGCACAATGGACTCAGCCTTTTAGAAGCATATACATTTGGTAATGTGTGAATTTTCTTCACTTTAAATGCCGATTTAAGAATGGATCATACCTTTTTCACTAAGAAATTATTTTAAAATCAATTCAACACCCATTTATTGAATATTAGCTCTATTTTTCTCGCAGTTCGTACAATGAAATACCCTATCATCATTGATAGATAAAAAATAACCAATGTGTTTGAACCACACTTTCTCAAAAGCACCCTGTAGATTGTGCCACATTACTCAAAAGTCAGCACTATGTCAATTCATTTCTAGAAAGGGCATTATTCCAAGAACTGCTACGTAAAGTTTCAAAAATGGTAATGTCAGATATGAATGTGAATCATCATCCTTAATGTTGATTGATCAATATGGCCAAGCACGGTCATCTGTCGTTTCAAATAAGGAGTTCGGCGGTGAATAGAAGCCATTTCTCGAATCCTCACACAGGAAGTCCTTTGGACAGAAATCCATTTAACTTCCGAATTCGTGTAGAAGACCCTATCGACCTGACATGCGTGGTCGTTATAAAATGTCCCGCTTGCTAGATTCACCCATATTGAACTCTCGCTCAAAATATATTTCTGCATTATGACTTATAAACTAACTTATATTATAAGCAAGACTTCTCTAAGATACGATTGATCAGACCCCTGGTTCTGAAGTGCTTCTGATCGCTCCATCCCGCAATTTCGTCTTTTTATTTTATTTCTGAAAGGTTTTCTACATTCAAGAATCAGGTAAATTGACCATTCTATAAGTGAATGTGCATTGACAGGATCTTGTTTTTCTTCTCAGTCGGTCCATTCATGCCTGGGGCGCGCCAGACAGAGGTCGAACATTTTTGCCGATATCTCTCTGAACAAGGAACACTCAGAAAAGAAATTGAAGGAAACATGTTATTCAGAACTTAACACACAACCCCTCTCCAAACGTTTTTCTATCTGTCGCGCTTTTCAGGAGTTATTTTCAAAAGCATCATAATTCCAAACGAACATTTTTGATGGAGGAACTCTTGGCCTAAACGGGTTAAGAAGTGACACGTAGTTGTAATCGATATTGAAACAAATTGACTAGCCGTGGGTGTCACAGGCAGCGATTTAGACGATTAGGAACAATTGGCAAAGCCAAAACGTATTACATGCTCGATTTGAAGGTTTGATTAGTAGAAATAAATATGTTATTAGGCTTCGATGACGTTGGTTTTATTTAGTGGCACATTGATTGCGTAGCGCCGTGCTCTGTGTGTGCCAGAGCCGAGGAGTAGTTCTATTACGCCAACCATCTTCTTAGAGAAAAACAGGGGCGCTGTGTCAGTTTGTATATATATATATATATATATATATATATATATATATATATATATATATATATATATATATATATATATATATATATATATATATATATATATATATATATATATATATATATATATATATATATATATATACATATATATATATACATATATATATATATATATATATATATATACATATATATATATATACACATATACATATATATATATATACATATATAA
>OZ012694.1:1682614-1712614 GCA_963942565.1 Maea johnstoni
TAGAATTGTTTGTAGGGAACAATTCTAGGAAGTTCCACAATGGTAAAATTCTCTGAACGATTCTGGCACGTACCCTTGCATTTCTAAAAAGCGAATGCAGTTTGGAAATGCCCAAACTATATTTATTGATAGCACCTATTGACATATCTGATCTTTATCATGGCTACGAAGTCTGATATGGTAGTGTTAACTGGTTACAATATTCAACCAAATCCTCGCACAGCACCCACCAGAAATTGCTGTGCTCCAGGACTTCACAATTGGAACATCCCTGTGCAATAGGAGAGATTGGACAGCTCCAGGCTATGCCCCCGCAAAGGGCAATATCATAGGCGGCCTTACCTGAGCTCATACTGGTTAGGTGCTTGTCAATGTTGGCCTTTCCTGGATGGAAGCCGCAGTCGGTCAAGCGCAGGTGGTCAGGATAGGAAAATAGACGCTGGTACTTGCGGCCATCAAACACATCCTCACCAGGGGGACTTTCACACACAGTACGTTCCTGAACCTTCAACTGAAACAAATTCATAGAGAATAACTCAGAGAGGAAAATAGACGCTGGTACTTGCTGCCATCAAACACATCCTCACCAGGGGTACTTTCACACACAGTACGCTCCTGAACCTTCAACTGGAACAAATTCATACAAAAAATTCTTTATTCTGTTTTTTTATATGAGTTGCCAGCACAGACTGCCACTAGCGAGTGAAATAATCTCTATCACATTTCTTATCAATTTTTACCCATGACATTGCTTCATTGTCTATATCATGTCAGCCCTTTTGTATCAATGATTCCTTATCCGTTTTGTAAAAATTGAATATAATAGTGTTGTATGTTTAGTGTTAATGTATTCTTGTGTGACCAACCAGCTTCAGTGTGAGTCAACCTAAACATGCACTTGACAAGGTATATGACGTCAACAAACTAAAATGGTAGAGATGGGACTGGCTGGAAAGTCTGGGCTATGAGAGGTGTCTCAAATGGTGCCTGAGATAAAGGACTTAAATTAACATTGAATTGGATAGAAATGAATTGGGACAGTGATTTGGGAGAGAAGTACCATTTATACTACATATAGTGTGTCTACATACCTTCTCCAGAACAGTTTGCTTTTCATTAGGCATATCCTCATCATCTGAAACAATAGCAGTGGATCATATAAGGGGAGATCCTTCACAGCTAGGCAGCATTGTTACAACAACGTGCCACAGAGGCCTCAAAATGTGTGATATGGCAAAACCTTTAATTACTGTTTAAGTCAGGAAGTCATCAGGAGGCATGACCAAATGAGATATTAAGATGTTTCACTTGCATTTTAAATACAGATTGTATCTAAAAAATGTGTAAACTGCAATTATTGTTATTGCCTATGAATTGATTGAGGTCTTACTTTTTGCTCTGATGGCTAACGTGGTAGTGTCACCTGGTAACACTATTTTAACTGATTGTTTCACAGTGCTCACCAAAAGTTGCTTTGCTCCAGGACTAATTACCTGTGCTACAGGACTTCTATATTTAAAGGTTATTACTAATTACCAATATTTACTTTGCTAAAAACAGTTACAGAGGGAAATGAAGGACACCTAAGATAAATAGCATGGCCGCAAACATCAAGTGATTACGTCCCTCTGGAGCATGATAGCCCCAATATCTGGGCTGTAGGGGAGAGACAAAGCAGCAGGCTATATACAGTATTTACCTAATTCATCCTCTTCATTGTAACATTATATACTGCTAAATATACCAAGTATAAAGTATTTACCTAATACATCCTCTTCATCATAACATTATATACTGCTAAATATACCAAGTATAAAGTATTTACCTAATTCATCCTCTTCATCATAACATTATATACTGCTAAATATACCAAGTATAAAGTATTTACCTAATTCATCCTCTTCATTATAACATTATATACTGCTAAATATACCAAGTATAAAGTATTTACCTAATTCATCCTCTTCATCATAACATTATATACTGCTAAATATACCAAGTATAAAGTATCAACCTAATTCATCCTCTTCATTGTAACATTATATACTGCTAAATATACCAAGTATAAAGTATTTACCTAATTCATCCTCTTCATCATAACATTATATACTGCTAAATATACCAAGTATAAAGTATTTACCTAATTCATCCTCTTCATCATAACATTATATACTGCTAAATATACCAAGTATAAAGTATTTACCTAATTCATCCTCTTCATCATAACATTATATACTGCTAAATATACCAAGTATAAAGTATTTACCTAATTCATCCTCTTCATTATAACATTATATACTGCTAAATATACCAAGTATAAAGTATTTACCTAATTCATCCTCTTCATTGTAACATTATATACTGCTAAATATACCAAGTATAAAGTATTTACCTAATTCATCCTCTTCATCATAACATTATATACTGCTAAATATACCAAGTATAAAGTATTTACCTAATTCATCCTCTTCATCATAACATTATATACTGCTAAATATACCAAGTATAAAGTATTTACCTAATTCATCCTCTTCATCATAACATTATATACTGCTAAATATACCAAGTATAAAGTATTTACCTAATTCATCCTCTTCATCATAACATTATATACTGCTAAATATACCAAGTATAAAGTATTTACCTAATTCATCCTCTTCATCATAACATTATATACTGCTAAATATACCAAGTATAAAGTATTTACCTAATTCATCCTCTTCATCATAACATTATATACTGCTAAATATACCAAGTATAAAGTATTTACCTAATTCATCCTCTTCATCATAACATTATATACTGCTAAATATACCAAGTATAAAGTATTTACCTAATTCATCCTCAGCACAGTTTTCTGGTAAATTTGATACTCCCCCTTTCTTCAGACGTTCCTACAAAACAAGACAAAGGTTTTATAGCAAGGAAGAATAGCTCCAATGAAAATTAACTAGCTGCAGTCCTTTATTTTATCCTTAAATATTGAATTAACATATGTAACAAGAGAGAACGCGTCGCGTACTTTATAGAGCATATCTTTGGATAAATAGAGCAAGTGTACAACTGTATTTAATGTGAAATACTTCTTTTATTTGGCTAGTAAGTAATATCTACAAAACAAAGTAATTAAAAGTTGCTGGCATTAAGTATCAGCGATTTGGCCTGTCAGGTCCACTCGCAGACAACACAAGTGGAGGAGCACTATCGCAGTTTCCCCTTGCCAAGATAGGGGGCCCTCCTTCGGGGGCAGTTCCCCCTGATGCATGTACCTGTCGGAATCTCCGTCAGCATCACTTGCCCCTCCTGACAGCTCCCGTGATAAGAACGGATCTCTTAAAACCAAAAAAGTCCGGTGTTTTAATAGTTCGGATTCGATCCACTCATTACATTACATTTTTGTCCGTTTTTAAACATTCCGGATTCTTCCAAACGGAAAAATCTGAGTATGCTTTAGTTTATTCATTTTCTGTGGACAGATGGTCGACTTCCAAACACAGATAGTGCCTCAACTACAGCAATTTCAGAAAATGTTTGTGGCATTATAACCAATGGTTTGTGGAAGCCAACCATGATCTTTGTGATAGGCTGCAGTTGCCAATGGTACGGAGGTAAATCCCATTAGGCCTAAACAAAAAATGTTCATTTCCTATTACATGCTAGAAAAAAATAGGATAGGTAGATAAGGAATTCATTTTATTTTATCATATTTTTTTCTCTCCTCCTTGCTGCATTAGATGTAAATGTAAAGCAAAATAGCAGCATCTAAAGTAGTGGGGTATCTAAATCTATATAAATGCACTAAAATAGGATTATATGCTGATATTTGATGTTTTCTTCTATCTTTTTTCAATTTCTTTTGCATGGAATATGAAACAGTTACAGACTTTTACCTTGCCTTTTAAATAAAATGATATATCAGGGTCTGACACTGACCAGAAAAGGTCTTTTAATTAAAAACAAGTGATCAAAACAGGGCCCCTGGGTAAGTCGAACCCTGTATATTTTGGGCAATAAAAAGATTAGACTAGGGGCAAGAAATTAGTGTCCGTAGGGTAATAGGAAACAAGCATCTTTCTTTAAGCCTTAGTGTCTCACAGCGACCAAAAGCAGCCTAACAACTTTGATGAAATCGTGTTGGCAAAAGCATAGTTAGGAAAATATTTGATGGAGAAATGTCAATCAGGACATAATATCAACAACTTTCCTTCAAACATTTTATAATATCATTCTTAATTCCAAAGTTATTGTCAAAAGTATCTTAGATCCAGTCGACAATTTCTGTAGGAACTCTAAAGCATTAATGGGTTAAGAAAAGTTTGAGGAAGTGGTAGCAGCCAGGGTAGAAACAGTTAATTCTCATCATGGTTATTGAGAAAATGACCAAATATTTGGTAGAGATAAGCAGTATGATGTGTAGAATAGGGTACTTGCAGAACTAGCTAGTTGTGACGTCACTGAACAGTGTCTCTGGGGGGTGGTGGGACAAGCTCTGAGTGAGATGGGCAGTTACAGTAGTAGGGGATGGTATATCTGAGATCATATTGAATGGCAAATACACAATTTCCTTTCCTTTTAAGTTTTAATTGTTGTTGTGAATGTTTTGGAAGGGACATAAAGGACTTGATAACCCCTGCTGGGTGCTAGAGAAATGCCTGCTCTCTCCAATACAACCAGCAGTGGTGTGAAGCATCCCTAGTTACATAATGTTACTACGCCTTATAACGCTCAGTTCATACTACTCCCCAAAATATCTTGCAAACTATCAGTATAACATATGTAAGAAACCGAAAAAAATAAATATATAAAGAACAGAATGTGACTGGACATGAGTTAAAAAATGGAATTTGAGGAGTAAGGGAAAGCCGAAAAAATACCATGAAAAATTTCATCAATTACATGAAAACACGCTAGGTGGCATCCACCCAAAACAAAGGGAGTACAAAAGAAATCAGGAATTTAGCAAATTAAAGTGTTTCCAAGCCGATTTTCAAAATGAAATTTTAATGGTAGAAAGACATAAGTAAACAGAATATGAAAATATATTTTTTTCTAGCAGGTAATAGGAAATGAACATTTTTTGTTTAGGCCTATGGTTTTTCACCATATGCTGCATACAGAAACTGCTGGATCTACGATACTTATAAAAATAAATTTGGAATTCATCATGGGTTGAAAATATTTGTAAATTATATTCAAATAAGTTTTAAATGCCTGCTCTCTCCAATACAACCAGCAGTGGTACAGCACATTAGGGGGTTGCTTGTACTACTTAGACAGTGACCACATAGGCACGTTGACTAATGTGAAGCATCCCTAGTTACATAATGTTACTACGCCTTATAACGCTCAGTTCATACTACTCCCCAAAATATCTTGCAAACTATCAGTATAACATATGTAAGAAACCGAAAAAAAGAAATATATAAAGAACATAATGTAACTGAACATGAGTTAAAAAATTGAATTTGAGGAGTAAGGGAAAGCCGAAAAAATACCATGAAAAATTTCATCAATTACATGAAAACACGCTAGGTGGCATCCACCCAAAACAAAGGGAGTACAAAAGAAATCAGGAATTTAGAAAAATTAAAGTGTTTCCAAGCCGATTTTCAAAATAAAAATTTAAGGGGGTTAAAGACAGAAGTAGACAGAATATGAAAATATATTTACGGGAAAAATATGATAATCTATATGAGAGAAACTTTGTCTCTTCTGAACAATGGGAAGCTGCGGTCACGTGACAAAACCAACAAGTTCAAAGTAAGTATTATGAAACTGGCAGATGGTCTATTGTTTTAGGTACGTAATAGGGGTAAATTGTTTACACATTTATGAATTTAACATAGAGTCTATCGAAGATATACTCTATAAAAATCGGGAAGACTGAATGCTCACATTTAACTCAGCCCGCTTTCCTTCTAGTTCCTGGTCTCTCTCCTCCTGGAAAAACAAACATGAAAACAAATAAAAATGATGATGACATTTATGATAATGATAATGATGAATATGATTATGATGGTGATGATGGTTATGATGGTTGTGATGAAGATAATACTGATGACAATGACACTGGTGATGACGATTGTGATACTTGTAATGAAGATTATGGAATTAATGCTGATAATGATGATGATAATTTGATGTTTCAGTTAAATGATATTTTCAACTCTCCACCAGTCATAAAATGCTAATCGACAAATTATCCAAAAGATTGTGTGCACTGAAAAACCTTTTTTCAGTCTGCAAGAAGATTTTCAAATTGGTTCATTCTAATATACAATATGTTTTATCTGTTCTATACTGCTAATAATTCAACAATATATTCTACAACAGTGTGTCCAAAATGTAAATAGGGCATGCAAGTTTTGCATTTCAATTAGGTTCTCTATGAAGTTTCTTCACCTGAACATATATCAAATCAGGGAGGTGATATATAGAGGAACATTGACCATTTTCTTCACATTCACACAACAAATAATTGACTTACCATGTTAACTTTATCTTCCAGAATCCAATCCAGCGAGTATTTGACCCGACTCTTCCTCTCTTTGACGGGGTTATAATGGCACACCTTCAGGGGGCTTTCTTCACTCTGAAAGACAAGGCACAAACATACAGCTCTTTGACGGGGTTATAATGGCACACCTCCAGCGGGCTATCTTCACTCTGAAAGACAACACACAAACATACAGCTCTTTGACGGGGTTATAATGGCACACCTTCAGGGGGCTATCTTCACTCTGAAAGACAAGGCACAAACATACAGCTCTTTGACGGGGTTATAATGGCACACCTCCAGCGGGCTATCTTCACTCTGAAAGACAAGGCACAAACATACAGCTCTTTGACGGGGTTATAATGGCACACCTCCAGCGGGCTATCTTCACTCTGAAAGACAAGGCACAAACATACAGCTCTTTGACGGGGTTATAATGGCACACCTTCAGGGGGCTATCTTCACTCTGAAAGACAAGGCACAAACATACAGCTCTTTGACGGGGTTATAATGGCACACCTCCAGCGGGCTATCCTCACTCTGAAAGACAAGGCACAAACATACAGCTCTTTGACGGGGTTATAATGGCACACCTTCAGGGGGCTTTCCTCACTCTGAAAGACAAGGCACAAACATACAGCTCTTTGACGGGGTTATAATGGCACACCTTCAGGGGGCTATCCTCACTCTGAAAGACAAGGCACAAACATACAGCTCTTTGACGGGGTTATAATGGCACACCTTCAGGGGGCTTTCTTCACTCTGAAAGACAAGGCACAAACATACAGCTCTTTGACGGGGTTATAATGGCACACCTTCAGGGGGCTTTCTTCACTCTGAAAGACAAGGCACAAACATACAGCTCTTTGACGGGGTTATAATGGCACACCTTCAGGGGGCTTTCTTCACTCTGAAAGACAAGGCACAAACATACAGCTCGTTGACGGGGTTATAATGGCACACCTTCAGGGGGCTATCCTCACTCTGAAAGACAAGGCACAAACATACAGCTCTTTGACGGGGTTATAATGGCACACCTTCAGGGGGCTATCCTCACTCTGAAAGACAAGGCACAAACATACAGCTCTTTGACGGGGTTATAATGGCACACCTTCAGGGGGCTTTCTTCACTCTGAAAGACAAGGCACAAACATACAGTTCTTTGACGGGGTTATAATGGCACACCTTCAGGGGGCTATCTTCACTCTGAAAGACAAGGCACAAACATACAGCTCTTTGACGGGGTTATAATGGCACACCTCCAGCGGGCTATCTTCACTCTGAAAGACAAGGCACAAACATACAGCTCTTTGACGGGGTTATAATGGCACACCTTCAGGGGGCTATCTTCACTCTGAAAGACAAGGCACAAACATACAGCTCTTTGACGGGGTTATAATGGCACACCTTCAGGGGGCTATCCTCACTCTGAAAGACAAGGCACAAACATACAGCTCTTTGACGGGGTTATAATGGCACACCTTCAGGGGGCTATCTTCACTCTGAAAGACAAGGCACAAACATACAGCTCTTTCACGGGGTTATAATGGCACACCTTCAGGGGGCTATCCTCACTCTGAAAGACAAGGCACAAACATACAGCTCTTTGACGGGGTTATAATGGCACACCTTCAGGGGGCTTTCTTCACTCTGAAAGACAAGGCACAAACATACAGCTCTTTGACGGGGTTATAATGGCACACCTTCAGGGGGCTATCTTCACTCTGAAAGACAACACACAAACATACAGCTCTTTGACGGGGTTATAATGGCACACCTCCAGCGGGCTATCTTCACTCTGAAAGACAAGGCACAAACATACAGCTCTTTGACGGGGTTATAATGGCACACCTCCAGGGGGCTATCTTCACTCTGAAAGACAAGGCACAAACATACAGCTCTTTGACGGGGTTATAATGGCACACCTTCAGGGGGCTATCCTCACTCTGAAAGACAAGGCACAAACATACAGCTCTTTGACGGGGTTATAATGGCACACCTTCAGGGGGCTTTCTTCACTCTGAAAGACAACACACAAACATACAGACAATCAGAGAAAATAATTCATATCCTTTTACAAGGTTTTCAAAACAATGTACAAAAAAAGAAGTTGCTTCTGAATAATCCCCCCCAACCCCAACTTCCAGTGCCCTGTAAGGTTTTGATGGTTTTTAGTCACTGTTGG
This sequence comes from Maea johnstoni, assembly GCA_963942565.1. Classification (NCBI taxonomy): domain Eukaryota; kingdom Metazoa; phylum Annelida; class Polychaeta; order Spionida; family Magelonidae; genus Maea; species Maea johnstoni. Next base: position 1,691,296 of record OZ012694.1, read on the forward strand.
CAGATACAATAAACACAAAGATAAGTGCAATGATAATTGTTATCAAAACCTACAAAGTTTTTTTTCACATTCTAACGATTACCCAACTAAGTTTTACTGCACTGTTATCTTTACAACTAATAATATGACAGCTAATATGACAGCAGATACTCATTACCAGAAATATTTAGATTAGTTCCGTGTAATCTGTGATTACATCTGTACAAAGGAAATGAGAGTGTATTTGGTATTGAAGAGAAAGGGAGCTTAAAAGTGGTGCTTACCAGTATGCTACTTTGACTAGCTGATGGCGTGGCAGGTGCAGGCCTCGAGCTACAAGTACAACCAACATATCATATAAGGTTGTCATAATACTCTTAATGGCCAGGATGCCATTTGGACACCCAAACCCTCAAAAATCACTCTTCAGGACATCCAATTTTATTTTGAGTAATTTCTTAAACTGCCAATTTCAAGGATATAATTATATGTTTACAGGACAGTACATAAGGTAAAAAATACATCATAGTGCCCTGAATTTCAAACAACATCTATCCATAATTTTATTGGCTGCTACAGAAACCACAGGTGTATCGAACTGAAATATTCAAAAGGGTGTGATTGACACATTCATGCCTGAAGATCCCCTCGACAAGTTGTCTGGCCTTTTGGAATTAATTATAAATTTGATCCACATATCTTCCTCAACTAGCAGAGTAGATACACAATCTCACTCTTATAAGAACCAGACTGATTGAAGGAAGGAAGGAATGGGTTTAGACATTGCTTTCAACAGCTTAAAGGTCATATTGCAATGAGATGGAAACCCTGAAACGGGAAGAAATTCCCTTCCCTTCACAAATAGTTCCAAGGGGTCCTTCAGTTGCAGAAGGTCCAGATTGATTGACCCATTCATGTCCCAAAATGGCCTTACAATTTTAACCATAACCCTCTAACAAAACATAATACAGAATTCTGCAAAACCTTTGAATGAGAAATCTTCAGAAGGAGACAACCAGCAACTGTAACTCAAATATTTTGAGATTTAACTTTAACTCCAAAGTTATTTACAAAAGTATCATAGGTTCTGACAACTCTTAACAACTCAATATATCATAAAAATAGTCAGTCAGTTTAGTCTGCCACAGGCATGAAATGGTTAAAGGTATGTCACTTAAACCCATCCATGCTATAAGGTTAAGATATGGTATTGGTAAGGAAATATTGATTACATATTTTATCATGAAAATCTTAAAGGTGCCAGTTCCTAGTGGTCTCATTGGTAATCTTCAATGGTGATCTCTCTAAGGTTACTCCCTGGCAAACCACGGCCCCTCTATTCTATTCACAGTAAAGGGGTAGTGGCATCCATGTGACCTCTCTCTAAGGTTACTCCCTGGCAAACCACGGCCCCTCTATTCACAGTAAAGGGTTAGTGGCATCCATGTGACCTAGTGATCTCTCTAAGGTTACTCCCTGGCAAACCACGGCCCCTCTATTCACAGTAAAGGGGTAGTGGCATCCATGTGACCTCTCTCTAAGGTTACTCCCTGGCAAACCACAGCCCCTCTATTCACAGTAAAGGGGTAGTGGCATCCATGTGACCTCTCTCTAAGGTTACTCCCTGGCAAACCACAGCCCCTCTATTCACAGTAAAGGGGTAGTGGCATCCATGTGACCTCTCTCTAAGGTTACTCCCTGGCAAACCACGGCCCCTCTATTCACAGTAAAGGGGTAGTGGCATCCATGTGACCTAGTGCCATGGGAATACCAACGTTCCCTGGAACTATGCCCAATTGATACAGGCTTAATGGTGACACATTGGATATATTACCTTATTAATGTTTATACAAACATTTACTACTATTTTACTATCTACTACACTAAATGTATTATTACTACTACAAACCAAATCTGTTGATTAATCAGTGCACTTCCCTTCCTTCAGATCTGTACCTGTTGGCTGAGACTAGAATATTGAAATGGAAGGGAATTTTGACTTCAGAATTTCAATTTTTGTCACTTTTTCGGCCATATTCTGACCAAGTCCTGATTAGCCAGTTGTTAGATGGAGGAAACAAGGAGTACCCAGCGAAACCCACTGCCTAACCCCAAGTCTCTGGCAACTTTCTCACATGCCTCGGCCAGGATTCAAACCCAGGCAGTGGTGAGAGACAGCTAGCAGTCAGTGGAAATGCCTTAGACCACAGGGCCATTAGGGCAACCCTGAACCATAAGGAGAATTCAGCCCTGTATAACAAAAGACACCTGGGAGAACACTAGACATGAATGTGTTAACAAAAGACACCTGGGAGAACACTAGACATGAATGTGTTAACAAAAGACACCTGGGAGAACACTAGACATGAATGTGTTAACAAAAGACACCTGGGAGAACACTAGACATGAATGTGTTAACAAAAGACACCTGGGAGAACACTAGACATGAATGTGTTAGCTCAAGACACCTGGGAGAACACTAGACATGAATGTGTTAGCTCAAGACACCTGGGAGAACACTAGACATGAATGTGTTAGCTCAAGACACCTGGGAGAACACTAGACATGAATGTGTTACCAAAAGACACCTGGGAGAACACTAGACATGAATGTGTTAACAAAAGACACCTGGGAGAACACTAGACATGAATGTGTTAACAAAAGACACCTGGGAGAACACTAGACATGAATGTGTTAGCTCAAGACACCTGGGAGAACACTAGACATGAATGTGTTAGCTCAAGACACCTGGGAGAACACTAGACATGAATGTGTTAGCTCAAGACACCTGGGAGAACACTAGACATGAATGTGTTAGCTCAAGACACCTGGGAGAACACTAGACATGAATGTGTTACCAAAAGACACATGGGAGAACACTAGACATGAATGTGTTAACAAAAGACACCTGGGAGAACACTAGACATGAATGTGTTAACACAAGACACCTGGGAGAACACTAGACATGAATGTGTTAGCTCAAGACACCTGGGAGAACACTAGACATGAATGTGTTAACAAAAGACACCTGGGAGAACACTAGACATGAATGTGTTAACACAAGACACCTGGGAGAACACTAGACATGAATGTGTTAACACAAGACACCTGGGAGAACACTAGACATGAATGTGTTAACACAAGACACCTGGGAGAACTCTAGACATGAATGTGTTAACCTACTAACCTGGCCTCTGTGATCTGTGTCTGGATGAAATCAACCGTCTCCAAAGGTTCACCATCAGAGTCACTGAACTCCAAATCTGCTACATCTGAAAATAACAGACATTTTGAATCAAATCAAATTGATTTTGTTCTATAAACTGGGCTGGGCACATTTGAGGTCCTAGCCAGGATTCTTTTGAATACCTGTCTAAAACAGCAATCACAAAAGATTGAGTTGCATGTTCTGTGTTCTGGCCCTGTGGTAAGACATTTCTGACATCAAAAAATCAATTGTTCCCCCTTATCAATTAGCCATATTGCCAGGTTGAGCAGAACCTTCTGCCACTTTCCATTTTTCCATGGCCCTGCTGGGGCCAAGGTTAAACAACGGTTAGTTCAGCACCCAAGCAGGTGAGTTGGCACATGTCTTGCAGATAAATAGGCAATGTATCAACATGTATTTACCGGTACTTTAGTCACATATTGTAGTTGATATAACACTCTTCTAGTATACTTAATGTAATTGTAGGTGAAAAGGTTTAACGTTTTTTAGTATGTCCCATCAGTATCATGTGAAATTGGAATATCTTTCCAAATTTTAGGTTTCTCCCGCAACAGGATCTGTCATATATATATATATATATTTATAAATATATACATGTATAAATATATATATATATATATATATATATATATATATATATATATATATATATATATATATATATATATATATATATATATATATATATATATATATATATTACAAAACTTACTTTACATCAGTAAAAATACACTGCAGTGGATGTATTAAGAGGTGGTTTAAGGCAAGATTTGAAAACAAATGATATATTTTGAAGGAATTGTTAATGTGAAAGCCATATCAACAATTGTACACTTAACTACCCCATATCTCAAGAAACATGAGAGGCTACCAGCAATATTTCTATTTTATTTACATTATATCAGTAAAAATCACAATGCACTGGATATATTTAGTGGTGGTTGTACTCAACAAGTGCAATTTACACCTCAGTCATGTTTTAGAAGATGGTTTGTTAGGAAAAGGTATGGTTATAACCCTCCGAAAAGGTCATAACGGGTAATTGAAAATTCTTCACAGTTATCATTAGCATAGCAGGGCCACGCTGCATCATGAGCACTAAGAGCCGCCGCTCCATATGGTACATCACATGCTGGTATCTCAGCAGCGAGATGCTCCCACCCCTATAGTACACACAGGTGACCTGGCGACATTTGACAATACAGGCAATGTAACATAGTTTCATAGTCAAGATGTTGAATTTGTGATGTTTTGAAGAGATCTACTGATATGAGGCGAGCGTGAGAGTGAAGTATGCACATGTTTGTTACCTTGGAATGAGTCTAGGTGTAGGCTGTCTGAGAGCGGGTAATCCCTGGCCTCCTCCTCCTCCTCCTGCCCTGCACCCTCAGCAGCTGATCCTCCTACTCCTCTAGTGACAGCGGCCGCCGCGGCCTCCACAATCAGCAGAGATGATGCTGAATCGGCACTTTTAGTTGCCATGGATGCAGCAGCAGCAGCAGTGTCACCTGCGGGATGAGAGAGAAGCGTATTGTGCATACATTGCCTCTGTTTACTTGGTCACCGCTGCTGCTGTAGATGTAGCGTTCAGCATAGCTATGCTGTAGGCCCCCCCCCCCCCCCCCCCCCCCCCACTGCTGGGATGTGAAGCAGCTGTCTATGATGTTTATCTGTACACCAACCCTATATGAAGGTCATGATAGTAGTCACCTGAAGCATGCGTGGAACAATCCCCTCTAGGTGTTATAGGAATCTAAATGCATTCTTCACAAAAGTTGACCCTTAACCCCAAGTTAACCCATTAAAGCTCACAGCAGTGCCTGACAATATTTTGATAAAATCTTGCAGGCATAAGCAAAAAGGAAAATATCTAAAGATGAAAATGTTATTCAAGACATAACCAACAACTTCTTTTAAGTATTTTGTAAAATCACACTTAATTACAATTTCGTGGGGAACTTTTAAGCATAAAAGGATTAAATGTATCATTTTCAGAGTGTCAAACATCAGGGTAATCACAATTCATGAACCAACGTTGTTAAAAAAGAGCTTTTACTTTTACAGTCATCAGACAGTACACATTAGTAACCCTTGTATAGATTTTTATAAATCATTGCATATATTCCAATACTTTCTTAATATGATGATTATGATTCCTTTTTGCTAGTATTCTATTGGTACCACTTATCATGCTAAATATATTACAATCAAGGCAACCACCCTGAATATATCACTATAAGGGCACTTGATGTGTCTCACAACTTCCTGAGCACACAGAATTAATGCACTGCTGGAGTCATGGTGAGTCCCCTTGATAAGTAGTTCCTAGATTGATGCTATTTAAATCAACTTAGGACAAAAGCTTGAATTCACAATATATCTCAAGAAGGAGAGTTGTATCTTGTAATTCTATTAAACGGGTTGAAGTAAAGCAGTTTTCAATGTGTTTTTAAAAAAAATTGTGGGGTATCTCAAAATGGTAGGCTAAATAAGCCATATATTATTAGGCACAGCTAACAAAATCAGTTACAAATTAACATTATACTCAACTTACTTCAATCAAGGACATAATGCACCAGATGCAGGAAAGGATTTCAATACAAAATCAACTTTATGACAACCATAACAGAAACTGAATCAATGAAATGCCAACATCAATGAGGCCTAAAAAAAAAAGTGTCTGTTTCCGGTAAGCCGACCTTGGTCTGTTTTTATTCGTAATTTTTGCCGACCCTGAAGTTTTTCTTTACGTTTTCCCCAAAGTCAATAAATAAAAAATAAAAAAACACGTACAGAGAAATGTCTGTTGATCGGCCAAAAGAAGGTAAGGGTTCAAAGTTATCTCAACAATTGTAAATATAATCAACGCCAACCTGATAAGGCCTCAGTTTTTTTGAAATCTTCCTAACCATCCTATCTTTAAGGAGGCATAAAAAACCCTATATTTTGGAGTTTGAATCCTCCATCTTTAAGTTCTGCCTCCATAATTTCTCTCCTAAACTAGATTTTTCACCAGATGGTAAAAAGTTCATAAGATTGTTGATATCCACAAAGGGTTGAGGATTTAGGGTGGGACGGGACAGGCTTTTTCTACATATTTATACCTGATAATGTTGGTGCCTTCAGGAGTGTATGCAATCACTCAGAGAGATGACTGTGTTATGTAGGGTAATCAATGGAATACCCCTCAACTAAGGGCTTAGTTGTGTAGCTCTCCATAATGCACTACACTCTTTGATGTCTTTAATCTTCATGCTGATCAGTATCATTATCTGATATATCACCCATTTTAATGATATGATATTATAACTAATGCCCCGAAACTTCAACCTTGTTTGTCCATCTTAGGCCAAATTTACCTTCCTGTTCAGTGCTTCCTCAATTGTTATTACCTTGTTATTATCTTTATCTATGCCGAGACCAGATATTTTTTAAACCGGCCGGGCTTCCAGAACACCTATGACACCATGTTCTTATCTGTGTTCAGATAAACTGTGGTGTGATCTGCGTACTGGGACAGCTTTACCTCCATATCATATAAATTGATACTTTCTATACTGTGCTTTTCTCTACTTGTATGAGAGAGAAATAACATAGCATGTGAAATAGTTGCCAGTGTCTTGCGGTAAGGCAGTGGTTTTTGCCAGGGACTGCGGTATCTTCCACCACTTACAATTGGCTTGTCACGGTACTGTGGCTAATTTAGTCACAATATGACAGAAAATGTGATGATAATCAAATTCTAGAATCATCATGATTGCAGGCTGAGAGTGAAAACATGCACACTGATATGCTTGTGATAATAGCAAATTGCAGGAAAAAAATCTAATCGAGAAAGATGTGTACATTAAGAGAATTCCTAGGAAAGTATTTACTGGTCATGTGTAGTGGGGCTAAACTGTGCAAGAAGCACATTTAGAAGAAGACCCGAAGAACCTTATTCTGCACGTGGGATCTCTGGCATCGACATAAGCACTAGCCCACTTGCCCCGGCAAGTGAATTTTTGAAAAAAGGGCTTTCGGGCAAATACATTTTAGTTTTCATTTGCCCGAATGGGCAAGCTGATTTTCTGAACACTTAACAATTGTTCTTATAGTGAATGGCCCAAATTCTTATAGCAATGCATGCTTCCTAAGATTGCTTTGATATTTAATATCAGACCCTAAGGCTCTACATATTTATACCTGATAAGAATTTGTATGTGATTGTGCCACCTGGTGACCTTTTTTTTAATCACTGGTCACACATCAGCTAGTGATTGGCGACAGCCCGGTGAGCCCCTTACATACAGAAAATCTTCAGACAAATAGAGACCAAGCAAAAGTGTCCCAGGTAACCGAAATCTGTGTTTTTTAAACATCATTAACATTTAAATAGGTAGGGATGATGAGGGACCACTGCACTTGTCCAGGATACGTAAAAAGTTGAGGTAGGCGCGTCTGAGGGAAGCAAGGTTCTCGGTATTTGCGATACTATTAGTAATCCTTGTTGTGAAAATGGTATATGGCAAGACGCCTGCTAGAAGCCAGCAGGTATCACACGAGGCTGTTAGTACTCGTGCAATACCTGCTGGCACACAATGGCTGTGTACCACTTTAACAAAAAGGCTAACAAATTTATCATCAGGTCACTCCCCCCCCCCCCTGAATTACGACAAGCACAACAAGTTTAAAGTTCAAGGTTCTTGATGTGGAGATCAGACTCAGTCTAGTCAGAAAGATTTCTCACTATAAGCCGGAGATTTCATTCCTAAATCCACCTTTATTAATTCCTGACATCTATTCCTCCAGATATATACCATGTTGGGAGATAATAGTGCATAGATAGTGTTTTAAGACCGAAAAGAAAATATAGTGGGTAGTGTTTGACAGCAGCCACCATATGGATGTTATCGTAAAGCAACCTGTGCCACCTCTGTCCGGGGAGGATGTAGTTAACAATTGCCATGTCACTAGATGGTAATTTTGGGGTCCTAACAATGAACATTGTAAACAGCATTGTTAGGATCCCAATAGTATATCAATATTGGCCTCCTAACATTGACAAATGTTAAAAGCGATGTTAGAAGCCCAATCCAGTCCAGTACAACAAAGAAATTGACCAATCAGCTGCTAGAATCAGAGGGGAGCTGATGATAAAGTAAAATATTGAGTAAAATATTTAAAATCCTGTACTTCAGGAGAATTGTCTGTGCTCGTGGATGCATTTCCTTGGGCAACCCTGGCCAAGCCATTCACACAGTGGTTAAAGGTATTCGTTTTTTTATAGTCTTGTATCCACCGAAATGTTCACACAAACTTCCTCCCCTAGCAGGCCTGTACACACGGAAACCATTTCAATCCCCCGGGGGATATTCCAGAGCAGCTGGCAGCGTATAGCGCACAAGCTCTAAACACTGCCCATTTTGCAGCTGGGTAGAGTAAGGCAATACGGAATAAACTGTCTTGCCCAAGGACAGACTAAAGTGCACCGGCCGAGAATTGAACCAGCGACCTGCTGATAACTAGTCCGACACCTACTAACCAATTGAGCAACTTTGTCCCCTGGTTGTATCAGCATTCACACAGCAGGCACCAACACAATTTTCAGAACTAACTTACCATGACAGGCAAGTAGTTACTGTAAATCACTTAAGTATAGCGGGAACAATAAGATAGCGATAATAGCGCTCTGCCAATATGCGCTATTATAAAATCCCCGTCTTTATTAGATTCTTAATTGAACTTGCTGCTGCTGTACTCATTCACCGCTATACTTAGATCACGCTATCCAGGGCAGTACCGTTATTGCGCTATATAATGTTCACGCCATATTTAAGTGATTTACAGTAATTATTTTTACTTGCCTGACATAATTTTTGACCTGCCCGAAATAAGTTATAACATATGCTATAAAGGCATGTATTGTTTATCATGGATTTATTGATTTGAAAATCATTTTCTTTCAATTTGTTTGCATTATTTGCATATCTTGGGGTATTTGGGCAATTTACTATAAAAAATGTGTTTAGAAAATCAGCATGGCCATTCGGAAAGCGAAAACTAAAATGCACTTGCACAAATGCCCTTTTTTCAAAATTTAACTTGCGGCAAGCGGTGCCCGCACAGTGGTTATATCAGTAGGACAAGATACTCACCTCCGGGGCAAGTGGACAAGTATTCATGTCAGTGCCTGCACAGTGGTTATATCAGTAGGACAAGATACTCACCTCCGGGGCAAGTGGACAAGTATTCATGTCGGTGCCTGCACAGTGGTTATATCAGTAGGACAAGATACTCACCTCCGGGGCAAGTGGACAGGTATTCATGTCGGTGCCTGCACAGTGGTTATAACAGTAGGACAAGATACTCACCTCCGGGGCAAGTGGCCAAGTATTCATGTCGGTGCCTGCACAGTGGTTATATCAGTAGGACAAGATACTCACCTCCGGGGCAAGTGGACAGGTATTCATGTCGGTGCCTGCACAGTGGTTATATCAGTAGGACAAGATACTCACCTCCGGGGCAAGTGGACAGGTATTCATGTCGGTGCCTGCACAGTGGTTATATCAGTAGGACAAGATACTCACCTCCGGGGCAAGTGGACAGGTATTCATGTCGGTGCCTGCACAGTGGTTATATCAGTAGGACAAGATACTCACCTCCGGGGCAAGTGGACAGGTATTCATGTCGGTGCCTGCACAGTGGGTATATCAGTAGGACAAGATACTCACCTCCGGGGCAAGTGGACAAGTATTCATGTCGGTGCCTGCACAGTGGTTATATCAGTAGGACAAGATACTCACCTCCGGGGCAAGTGGACAGGTATTCATGTCGGTGCCTGCACAGTGGTTATATCAGTAGGACAAGATACTCACCTCCGGGGCAAGTGGACAGGTATTCATGTTGGTGCCTGCACAGTGGTTATATCAGTGGGACAAGATACTCACCTTCAAAAATCTTCTCTGGTTGTGAAACCAGTCTTCTAGGTGTAACCTCCGCGTCGCGCTCCAGGTTCTGGCCATCTTCCTTCTCACAATCATCCACGTCCATCTCATTATCTCCTTCATAATTCTCCCCAGGCTTTGTCTGCTGCCTCCCTGGTGAAGCCCCCATGTTGTGTGGAGGAGAGTCGTGGTCAGCCTCCTCCTCCTCCTCCTCCTCCTCACACGCATGACCATCCACATCCATCTCGTTATCGCTCACGCCATCCAACTGGAGCGTCCAATCATCACAGCCCGTATTCTCCATGCTATGACTCTCTGCCGCCAAGTTCCCATAATCACCACTAGGGGGTGTGGAATCATCACAGGCCTTATTCTCCATGGTACCTGTCTCCGCCTCCAAGTTCCCATAATCACCACTAGGGGGTGTGGAATCATCACAGGCCTTATTCCCCATGGTACCTGTCTCCGCCTCCAAGTTCCCATAATCACCACTAGGGGTTTTGGAATCATCACAGGCCTTTTTCTCCATGCTATCTGTCTCCGCCTCCAAGTTCCCATAATCACCACTAGGGGTTGTGGAATCATCACAGGCCTTTTTCTCCATGATACCTGTCTCCGCCTCCAAGTTCCCATAATCACCACTAGGGGGTGTGGATGGATTCTCCAATCTGCTCAAACGTGACTGCTTACTCAATGCATCTAGATAATCCTTATTTAGGGTAACTTGATTTCCCTCAATGGAACGTGAGGGACTATTGATAATCCTATTTGCTGAGTTATCCTTGTTAGGATTCACAAAGTCCGAGCCAGCTGGTGGTGGTGTACTTGACTGACCCATAGATGGCGCCAGCTGACTCGCCTTAGGAGGACCTCGCCACATGCCCTCTGACGCTGCTCCTGCCTCCTCATAAGAAGAGGAACTACAGGAACCACTCGGGGACGGCGGCGTGTCACCACTTTCCCTCGACTTCCTCATCAGTTTACGAAGTTTGTTTAATCCCTCTTCCACTTTGGGACTATGCATACTGCCATCCCACTTCTGAATTGTACTTGAGCTACATCTACTACTACTACTACTACTACTACAGGGACTACTATTTTCCTGGTGTTGGCTTTTAGGCGATATAGTCAGGTTTCTCTGGATACCTTGTTCTAAAGTTTCAAAGACGCTGGAATGTTTTTTAAACTTGGGCGACTCTGTGATGCTTTTGAATTGTCTTTTGACGTGTGGAGATATGAGGAGTTTTTGCGAGGGTAAGCGTGGGGGTCTCTGCGGGGACCGCTGGGAGGAGTTGTGTTCTGGAGAAGCAGAGACACTGGAAGGTTTATTCTGCTGCACTGACTCCGTCAGGCTTTTGAACTTTCTCTTTACCTGCGGTGATATCAGCAGTTTTTTAGAAAGCAAACATGGAGATCCCTGAGGGGTAAGCTGGGATTCATCTTTCGTTGCCTTTTCCACATATTCCCCCTTAAATGTCATGCCTTCAGAGTGCATTGTTGGAGGTGCTTTGTGTGCAGGGCGTTTTCCAGCACCCGGCGGCAACATGTTCCTTTCCTTGGACGTCATCACACTTGGAGTGGTTAGTGTAATATCACTCCCACTAGCTACAGGCTCTTTTTCTGAAAGAACGGAGAGAAATTTTGATGGATTTCCCTATTCATGCATACGGTCCACCCTATAAAGTGGAGTATGAATGTTATCAAATAATTATAAGAATAAATTGATGGTAAAGCACAAATTCTCAAAATATATATTGAAGAGTAGTTGGCCAAGGTTTACATGGTTTTAAATAAATTGGGTTTGTTATTGGGAGATAAACTCTGAGAGAATAAAAAGTGATGATTAACTTAATTCCAAAGTTCAGATTCTTCTCGGCTTGGTTTTAGAATGAAATGGGCGCCATAAAATGCAGGTGGGCAACCTGATTTTGGTTCCAACAGGCCCGTCTGACTACCTGGTTATCTTGTGAGCTGACAAGCCGCAGCTCTCAGTAAGTCATCAGTAACAGCATATTTTATGTTTTGTTTTTAGTTTTATCTATTTAAATTTTTTTATGGCAGTTTGAGTATAAACATCAGTTGTTGTTTTTTTCCTTTCCTACCTGTGCCAGTAGTGCCTGCACAGCTTGATCCCTCCTCAGTGTCTAGAATGATGGGAGCCTCTTGTGACCCTCGCAACTTCAGGTCCTCCTCGCATACAACTAAGCCATCTTTCACATCTGCAATGAAGAGCAAGTTTGACCAATGTGACTTCACTGGGACTAGGACTGGAATAGGCATCCCCACCCCATGAAAATGTGTAGTTACAAATACAAAATGCTTTCAATTCTGACAAAAAGATGCTTGAACTAATAAATATTTCTTTCTCTTTGTAGTGTACATACTTTATGCCTTTTACTTTTATCTTCATTTTCCATTCGAACTTTACAGATGAATGGGGAAAATCTAAAGGTAATAATACATCAGTTAATTTCCTTTTATGCCTAACTTTATGTCTTTTCTCTATTCTGAAGTTGCTGAAAATTATGATTGTATTGCTGATGAGATTTATATTTTTACAGAGTGCCTATTGATTAGACAGAAAAAAAACAATTTAGAAATAACCTTTATCATTTTTATTATTATTATTAGTTATTATCATCATCATCATCATCATTGTTATTACTATCATTATGGACTTGTCTGTTTTATTTGTCTAGTGAAGGACTTCTCTGCGGAATGCTGACTCCAGTAACCATGCCGGCAGAGTGGTTGCTGGTTGTAAAAGAATATGACCAGTTGACCACATAACATTTGCTCTAAGAGATCTACGCTGGCTGACCATCCAGAAAAGAATCAAGTTCAAGATTCTGCAAATAAATTTCAAATGCATGCAAGGATGGTCTCCTCTATAGTCTATACCTGAGGGGGCTGCAAGACAAATAGGCTAGGGCAAGGGCTCCATGATCAAACACAAAGAACCTATCACAAATAACTTATAGTTATTTAATTGGAAAAGGTTCAGTCCTACAAAATCCTTGTTTGGGGACAGAGCCCTTCTAATGAAGTCCCTGACAACTTCAAATTTGAAAGTGCGCTGAACTTTTAGACCCAATTGGATACATTCCTTTCTGAGAGTAGTTTTTGATCATCATTATTATTTTTATCATTATTATTATGTATATTATTATTAGTTGTTATTATTATTATTATTAGTTGTTATTATTATTATTATTATTATTATTATTATTATTATTATTATCATTACTATTACTATTATTATTACTATTATTATTATTCTCATTATCATTACTATTAGTATCTATATATTATCTATATATTAATACCCTTATTTTGGATCCGTTCTACACGTTTTCCTCGGAGGTTCTGCCTCAGTGGGCTGCACTGCCGCCTTGATTCTTTGGCTTGGGGTTTCCGAGTGGGCAGGAAACTTTTGCTTTTTCAAATTTTGGGCATTTAATGCCTTTATTTTTGAAAAAATTGAAAATACGGAGGCGCCATCTATTGACCAGCATATATTCTATGCAGCTGCAGTTGATCCACTGAGAATGATGTGCACACAGATTACAGTTATGTATCGTCATTATCTATAGGCATTATCTATAGGCCTACTGAATTACCTCTATAAACATGTGTCCACACATATAAAAATGTGTTTATTTTCACATGGTTTGTAATTTTAAATCATTTAATTCTCCTCAGGCAGGAGTTTTAGGCCGTTTTGAAGTGATATTTGAGTGAGAGATAGTTGGTGAATTTCGCTCTTGAAACGGCAGTCAGCTACGGCAATCTCTTTGACTTGAGTATTTCTTTTCATGTTTTGAAACTGCCACAGTATTTGCGAATGCTGTGGTACTGACAGTGATTATTTATTGTTGTACTGTTTCCCCTTAGAACATTGTCGTCTTGCCGTTTGACTGTGTACTGCCTTACCACTTAGCGACCGTAATTCAACTTGACAACAGTGATGTTTGTTTTTGCATCCTAATTTCTTATCTCCTAATTTTTTCCAATTTCTGATTCTAAATTCTGTAATTTTATTCATTCTTACTTTCTCTTAAGGTGATGAGTACCATTGCAAGCGAGTTAAAAGCCCCATCCCAAAACACACCTCACAGCAGCATAATCATATAACAAGGTGTATCTACAGGTTCCTGAGTGTTATCAGGGAGAGAATATCATAGTCAGCGTCTGTAGTCAACCCATATTCTAATTCATTTCAATATTTACGACTTTTCACTCAAAGGACATATTCTCATTACTTACGCAGGTGATGGTCACTACAGGTACACAGTTACCTTAGGGATATCATTGACTATGCCCAATAAGAAGTATTTTTTAAATCTTTTACTGCTAAAGATTTTTACAGGCCATTACATTGAAAGTTTTAGTGAGATATCTCGTGTGTGGAGGCATGGGAGCCCCTTTGATAGTAGTGGACATACCTCGCTGATCACTTCTGAGCACTTGAAACAAAAGACAGTTGCACAAAGATACACCTCGACGATCTCAAGACAATGGCTTGTGGTCAGGATGCTATAAATAGGTGCTAGCTATGAGCATGTGAGGTTACCAAGTGCAGTTGGTGTGGAGATTTCTAACTAAAATTTTCAACGTTATGGCCTGTAAAAATTTTCAGCAGTAAAAAATCAAAAAAAATACATTTTATTGGGCATAGTCAATGATATCCCTAGAGTAACTCTGAACCTGCAGTAACCATCACCTGCGTAATTAATGAGAATATGTCATTTGAAAGAAAAGTTGTAAATTTTGAAATAAAATAGACTATGGATTGAATAATGACAGGTGGCGATGATATTCTCTACCTGATAACACTCAGGAACCTGGAGATACACCTAGTTATAGGATTATGCTGCTTTGAGGTGTGTTTTGGGACAGGGCTTTTAACTGGCTTGCAATGGTACCCATCACCTTAATGTTTTTAATCTTCTTTCCCTTTCTCTTTGGTATTGTAATCATTCATTTCTTCAAATGCATTCTCTTTGCGTGATTGCACTAATTTGTTTTCCCTCCTTTCTTCTTACTGATTTAGGTCTGAAGGTATTCCCTTATTTGCAATCGCTCACATGTTTCTTTCTTCTTTCGGTACCATTTTTTCAGTATTCTCTGTTGTTAATCATTCTTATTTATTTGTTTATCTTATCATCTTGCTTTTCTGTCATCTATTATTTTGCAGTAGCTGTTTTCTTTTCTTTTTTCATCTCCTCTATTTTTTTTTTTTAATTCTTCTCTCCCTTCCTCTTTGGAATTATAATACATTCTCTCACTCAAATCCACACCAATAGTGTTTCTATTGATCTATATAAATTGCTCTTTCTCCAAGTTATCGAATGAAAGTAGCAACTGGGGCATGTTGAGAAAGTGTCTGGGTTTTTTTCAATGTTCATCTCCCTTAAACTTACCTAACAGTGTTTCAAAATTCATTTCATATTTTTCTACATTTAGGGGTACTTTCCTGTTGCCTGGACTGGCTCACTGTTACCTGCGAGCTGCACCCACAGATCTATTTTCTCCTAAATTTAAATCCTAGGAGCCAAATCTGCTCCTGCCTGAAAATGTTAAGATCAATCCCTGGCTGCATAGGCTTCTGAAGCGTGTAATTTTTCAACCAGATGTCAATTATAGAACTAGGAGCCAAGTTTCATTTCTTTAAATCTATTCTCTTTGCAACATTTTGTTCCTCATCCTTTCTCCTCCTTACTGATTTGGGCATTCCCTTATTTGCTATCTCCCATGTATTTCTTTTTTCAATTCCCTTAGCCCAGGATTTTTTTGCATTATTTTTTTCTCTCCTTTATTAATAATCTTATTTCTTCAATAACCAACAAACTTATATTTTTTTATTCTTACTTTTGTGTCCTTTCTTTTTCTCAATTCTCCCTCCTGCATTATTTTGCTTTTCTGTCATTTTTATTATTGCATTCTCTGTTTTTCCTTTTTTAATTCTCCCTCCTGTATTTTTAATACTCAGTATGTTTCTACTATTTCCTATCCTGTATTACTCTTAGGGGTCCATACCGTTAAAATTATACGGTATGGTACGGGTATATTTTATATGGTTCCAGTATTCTAACGGTATCGATACTGGTTACTTTCTTTACTTTGTCGATGTTTTCGAAATTCTGTCGCGCGCGTTAGTGCTTGGAAAAGTGTGGTGGGGCTGGACTAGCACCATGTAAAATACATAGCGTGGCCCTCTCCACACTTTTCCAAGTACTACTGCGTGCGTTAGTGTCTATTGTGGTGCAGTTAAAATGGCGGCCGCCACTGGATGACGCGATCGCGATGTATTTTCCCGCTGATCCCGCGTCTCTGCACTCTTTTCCGCCTTGCCTGCTACATCAGCAGAGAGGCATTTTTAATCATAGTACCGGTAAAAAAGTACCGGCTACTTTTAATACGGTTTGACACCGGTATTTTTCGCCGTTGTATCGGTACCCTCACGGTACTGTCGTACCGGTGTGGACCCCTAATTACTCTGTATGACTCTAGCTTTAGTTTATGCATTTTCTGCTATATTTGTGTCTCACAGTTCCTGGTGATGACTGAAAACTAAAAACTTAGAAAACAAGAGCAACACCAATGGTTCAGTAAGGGTTCTAATGTTTTGAGTGGTTAAGGTAGTTTGATTGTTTTTTTTTATTCTCTGCCTCTGAACTTCCTGCACATCATTGGGTTTGAGTTAGAATCCAAGCCTGTGCTGTGTACGGGGGCCTGCTATAGTCTGTCTGACTCGAGTTTGGCAATCACTTTTGCCACTTTTTTGTGACAAAACGTTCGAGTTTTCCATCCAAACTTGGCAAACATGTTAGGAGCACTACTACGTATATGTGTAAACATATGTTTTGTCTCAACTGCGCAAAATGTTGATTTTGCTCATTAGGTCCCATTGTAAAATGTGTCCATTGCCAACAATACGATCTCGCGTGTTTGTATTGTTCATAACAGACAAACACGCGAGATTGTAGTGTCGGCAATGAGCACATTTTACAATAGGAACTAATGAGCAAAATCAACATTTTGCGGAGCTGATACAAAAAGTATGTTTGTCCATACACGTAGTAGCTCTCCAAAGAGTTTTGCCAAGTTTGGATAGCAAACTCGAACGTTTTGTCACAAAAAAGTGGCAAAAGTGATTGCCAAACTCGAGTCAGACAGACTATAGTTATTATAATTATTATAATAATCTCTTACTTACCTGTTACTTTTCCACTGGCAGGCCTGAAAAACTTTGTTATGCTCTGTTCTCTGTAAGAAATATAGAAGATATTCAGTAAACAGTAAAAATTGAAATGAATAATTAAAAGATCACTAAGAAAAATGGATGCCAAAGAAGCTATTCATAGAGCCACACTGTGACAGGAAAAAATATATCATGCATGAAACTTATTAGCATTCACCTGATATTGCTTACCTGGTTTGCTATCAAATGGGATTCAGAATTTCATTTATCATTTTTTTTTCTGCCACAGAGTCAGGTAGATGCTTAAAGGGCAAATGCACCATCAGAATGATCAGAGAAATAGATCCCCTTGAACCGCAACCTCATAGGGACTGCATACTAACACCTAGTGCATGTTCGCCTCGAGTAACGCGGCGTAGCTTTGGTTACGTGATTTTTTTCAGAAAGAGGCTGGCCGGATGCTGCTGGTATCCAGGCATGCGCAAGTGGTTTCGCGGCAATTTCATTACATTAAATGCTTGTTTTCCGCATCTTGTTGAGACACGACCAGAAACGTTTTAGATACGTATCATAAGACATGTGCTCTGGGACCTTGATTACTTAACTCTCCCATCTTTGTCTGTCTCAGATACAGTGGTAAATAGTGCTTTGAAGTTCATCTGTCCTGTTGCAGACGTGAATTTAAATCTGAAGCATGCAGATGAAAACCGACTTAAAACTGCAGCATCAAATCTAGGTCAGATGGGTTTCCAAGGAGATGAGGTCAGCGGCTGGGGTGCACATGTTATATATGACTCATAGTTCGAGCTTGTTGGTCTTCTAAGGTACGAGGCAGCGAAATTTGATGATGTAGGCACAGCTTCATCTCCCTCTATTCTACTCCCAGGAATGATTTAGGTTCAAAATGAGCGTATACATGTCACTTTCAAATAAGACCTCCCCCGAACCTGTCCTCTTCAGCACTACTCAGTTATAGCTTACAGAAGTTCAGCAAGCAACAGTCCTGAAGCAGCTATACAGGGCCTCCATGCATCCCAAGATGCACTCTGTTTTTGACACCTTCTAAGCACCAGCCTGTGTCACTTGTGCTTAAGAGATAGCTGTAATAGGGGGCTGGGCTCCCCTTTCCTGCTTAGATTTTCATTACTGGCTTTCAATAAGTTGTCATAATTCCCAAAGATTGAACTTCTTCAATTTCCTATTGTATATTCCAACAATCCTTGGAAGTTATACTATGTGGCTTGTCTTTGATTTGTAGCTTATTGTTGGGTAGAAACCATTACTTCCTAATTGCTATGAAACCAGTTTGTGCTAATCACTTACAGGAAATTGCAACACTTGTGTCAGTTAGCAGTTACTCATGGGAATAGTGTAGGACTTATTAGTATGTGTATTCCTTCACTTCCTGTTATCAAGATGCTATCTTTGAGTAAAGAACCTGGCACCATTGAGTAAAGGATCATGTGGGTCTAAGGGAGAAGTTCCCTAGGTGAGTCAGATATTTCCATTCCTCCAAATTCCTGAATCGCTCAATTCTGACATACTATGTAAGTTTTACTTTTTGAAGTTTTATTTGCTTCCAAAAATTGTGATCAGGGATGAGCCAGGAATAAAAATTAGCAAGAAAGGGAAAGCCATGCAGGCTTCTCTGCTACTGCTATTTCTGAAACACTAGTGACACAGGCTGGTGCTTAGAAGGTGTCAAAAACAGAGTGCATCTTGGGATGCATGGAGGCCCTGTATAGCTGCCTCAGGACTGTTGCTTGCTGAACTAACCAGGTGTAAGTTGCAGAAAAAACTGGAGACTCCCAGATAAAGTAAATGCCTAACCTCAAGTCATTGGCAACTTTCTCAGATGCCCTGAGCAGAATTTGACACCTGGTAGAGGTGAGAGTCAGCGAGCAGTCAGGGGTACCACTTTAGCTATCAGAGTAGGGCTTCAGTACATCAGTGTAGCTAAGTTCTTGATGTGTACATGTAGAAATCAAGTGGAGAATTCTCTTAAGACTCGCGATGAAAGCTTGTCAAACCATAATGGTTTTGCAGGAGTCTTTCGATGAGATAATTACCTGCAGCGTCTGATTCTAAAAAAGATTTATTTTCAAAGACATGACAGACCCGCACAATTGGAAGATGTCAAGATGGCAGTTTTCATACCTGTCTCCATTTGTATGATACAGCTGATAAGCTTCTATTGTCAATAAAAACACCTTGGACATCCTAGATCAGTTTCCTGTCATAATGAATGCACCCAATCATAGCTCGCAAAGACTCAAAATGATCGAGGTACTGTTTAGGGTGAGGTGTTATAGTGGTCAGACGATTAAGCGAGAACTCAAGCATTTGGTTGAGGTGAGGCCGACTCGACCCGTTCGAACGGCATTTGAAATAATCGATTATTTCAAATGTGAAATTTCTGAATAAAGTTTGCGAAATTACGCAGCCAAAACATACAAAAACAATAAAACTTTTGTTAAGTGACACGGAACGGCTCCGTGTCAACACTCAAGAGTAAACAAATCTATTGCGCCACATTTGGTGCACCGATTCATCAATTGCTGTGGTACACCAAATGTGTGCCTGGCATGTGCCGGCGCATATCGCGGCACAATTATGTTTAAAATCGTTCGCCTAAAAATTACGGCAATGTGGCCGTAAAACTCGAACAGAATAAATTAATTGTTCGAAATATTTATGATCAATTGATACAAAAGATCTCTTCGCATCCAAACCCTAGTTACACTGTTTGCATTTTTGTTGAAAATAACAAATTGACTTAGTTTCTATGTGGGGTTTAAAAAGTTGAGGGTGCTAAAATGTGGGGGTTATATAACAAAGGTGGGGATAACTGACAGCGATGTCCATACCCTGATATTTATAATTTTTTGCTATTGACTATATGGCACACCCCTATATGCTCCAATGGTACATGTAGTATCAAACTTTCCCTCATAGCAACTTCAGCCCTAACACGGTACAATTGCTCAAATAATAGCATAGACGTTTGCGTGGATGTACATGCTAGTGTGCCGCTAGTTTGGTTTTCCAAATCCCCTTGTCTGATCAGCGAAAAATGTACACATTGAATTGCCGGTATATTGTTTTGATATGGCGGCTGCCATGATGGTTTCAAATATCGTTGACTTGTTGCGAGATCTTGAAATGGCCTTTGTTTTCTCATTACCATTTGAATGAAATGAGTTTGAACTCTCGCCTTGACCTCTCGTGAAAGAGAGATATGGCTGCTGGAGTCATGTCAACAAATTGCCTCGATGATTCCTTGGTTATAAGTGAGTTTATCCATACAAGAATTTAGCGGCACGCTTTGCTAGGTCACATTTATCATCCTAGTGCAATCAGGCTGAAGTAGTTAGGGCACTGAGGGAGTAATTTGGGAAAATTGAATACTACCATTGGCTCCTATAGGTGTTATAACCGACTCTAATACAAAATAACGTCAATATATAAAATGAGTATTAGAGTCGGCCCCGGCTAAGGTGGGGACCAACCCCAGATACTTGGTAGAATATCTGTATAGGACGGGAGGATGGGGGAGGCTTCAGACCTGATGCTGGATGCATGACAAATTGTTGCAGGGGGATAGGGAGCACTTTAAGAGCCAAAGGGTGGGGTGACGATTGGCATGGGAGCTAAGGGAGCTTGTAGGTCCTCCCCATTTGAAATGATGAGTGTGATATCTAGATACATAAATCAATAGTTCGTTATTACAATTTACATCTACACAGTCACTAGTCCAGGCATGTATACTTGTATTGTAGGTATATAATGTTACATGTATATAGACACGAATGTCGATCCACTTGTGACTTGTTTATATCCATCTTATGATACACACTTAGATGATTCATTTAGACTTCATCTTTTAAGATATAGAATAGGTATCATATGATATATCATGTCATGATCATGTCAATTTAATTGACTCAGTCAAATTATGACGACTTTAAAAAAAGAGGATGA
>OZ012694.1:1717614-1872614 GCA_963942565.1 Maea johnstoni
ACCCACCCGCCTCCGCCTACGGCTCGTACAAGCTTAGCCGTTCGCGGAGGCGTTTACGACATAGCGGAATCTCTCTAGTGTGGCCTTTCTCGCGACACTGATCCAAGCTGTGTTGAATTTTTTTAATTGGCCTCTGCAGATGATTTTCTCGCTCGTCAAGGCGGGTGGCACGGCCAGACTTAAATCATTAAATTATGTACATGCTGACTTGTTAATTTGCCCCATGCCGGCAGGTGACAGTGGTTAAGTGTTTTATTATTTTAGAAGAAGTTTTAAAGTGGGAACTTTCGCATTTTAAAATTCCCTACGTATGCCTGACTAATCTTCTTTCTTCTTGAAAGGAACAGGTCCCTCTTAATAGTTGTATGTAATACAAGGTTTATAAACAATATATATAGGCACCACTTTATATGTATAACCACTTAGGATGGTTACCAGACAATGTATATTGGTGCAAAAGTCAAACACTTATGTATGGAATGCCATTAATGCATTTATTCACTATTTCTCTTTACAAGAAAAATGATTTTTCTTTAAGGAAAAATCATTTTTCTTTAAAGAAAAATGAATTTTCTTTAAAGAAAAATCATTTTTCTTTAAAGAAAAATCATTTTTCTTTAAAAAGAAATAGTGAATAAATGCATTAATGGCATTCCATACTTATGATAAAGTTTCTTGAGATCGATCTTGGCAGGTATGGGGCGCCGTTTGTAACATCACGAATTTGTCCAACAGAATTGTATTCTGTCCAACAGAATTCGTATTCTGTTGGACAGAATGTATATAATTCTGTCGACAGAATATAATTCTGTCAGACAGAATTGTATTCTGTCAGACAGAATTGTATTCTGTCAGACAGAATTGTTTCTGTCAACAGAATTCGTGAGTTACAAACGGCGCCCCATAGGCCCGCAGGTCGGTAGTGATTGGTCACCAGCCAGGTCTTGGGAGCGCCGACATGTAGCTGTTATGATGCCAGTGCTCTCATCAGGCCGAGTGCATTCATTTCATGAAACTTTGTGAGTGGGGTTTTGCTGTTCTGACTTATTCTAGGATCATGCCGATTGTTACTTGGTAGTACCAGACTGAGTTGAAATCTCAGGCAGTACTTGTAAATAGTTGTAATTGCTTGTGCAGTTTAACCTCAAGGTCCTTGTGATGATTGCCGGGACACGGTGACAAAACATATGTTCAGTAATATTATTTTTTTAAATTTTAATTTCTGAACCATATCAACTTATGAACAAATGTCTTCATGACTTAGGAACACGCAATTATCATCAGCTCCACTCTGATACTAGCAGCTGATTGGTCAATTTCTTTGTTGTACTAGACTAGATAATGGCGCTAACTTTGCTTTTCATTGATTGTCAATGTTGCGTAATTCAAAACATGTCGGGTAGGGGGGACCTGATGTTTGTTACCCTCTTTGTAAAAAATGGATACGGCCTGGTGTCTGTGAGGAGGCAGAGCTAGGCCTCGTGCGATATGGCTGGCTTCTTGCAGACACCATGTGCAACACAGAACATTCACAATAAGATATCGCTGCATAGAGTACGGTTCAATAGTATTGAACTAATAATTCCCGTGCTATATGCCATTTAAAAAATCAATTCATAAAAGGGGGTCCCCGTGTTAACGGGTCCGTGCGCTTGTTTGTCATGCGGGGGCTTGTTCAAAACACACACACACACAACTTGATTTAATCTTGGGCCTAAATGAAGGGTTCTGGGTACAGAATAATATAGTCCTGTCAGCAAATGAAAATTTGGAACTAATCATTATTCTTTGGATCATAATCCAATTATATTCGTCAAAAATGGGGTTTGTGTGCACCCTTGGAAATCAATTTCTATTTCATGGTTTTATATAGTAAATAATGTGTAGAAAAAGGCTTGATATGTTAAAAAGTTGTCAAAATGTCCCACGTATACAAATTATGCTGCTATTATACAAGAATTTGTTATTCACCATATCTTTGCTAATTTTCCATTTAACTGAAGTACTGAACAAGAGTGTCTGTAAGTACCTATTTCCGTGGTCAAAGGTTATCATGCGATCAGTCTTGAGTTGACTGCATGTATCTTTTGCACGTGAATATGCACATTATTTCCGCCTTGCCATATAACATGGGATGTTTTCCATTCTTTCAAAAATATTTTTTTTATAAACTTAACTTTTGGGGGGTAAAATGCATGCATGTTTCTTTTCCCCTACCCTTAGTTGAAACCTTTACTTTATGCGTTCTCAACACTTATGCTGCTGGTGGCTAACTTGGCCAATACAAAATGATGTAAAAAAACTGAAAATGACTAAAACCCTGGCACATGGGTACTCAACGCAGAGTACTCAGCAAGAGCTATCCGATGAATACCAACCTGACAGGGCTTAGATAGTTTTCAAAATTCTTTGCGTCTTTGTACTTTGGACAAAAGTAGCCTCAGCATCTGAAGGGTTATAAGTCAGGAATAGTTTGAACGTGATGGACGTTGATGGGCTGTAAAAAGTGATTGCCCAGTTGCCCGGGACAACCAAATTCTAACAGAAGATGCATCAAAACCAGTTCTTGACAAGGCCTTACATTTTTATTGAAAAGCTGAGAATGAGATTGCATTTGTCTATACATTCGAAAATGGTCTTTGTTGGATGCATATATATATATATATATATATATATATATCATATATATATATATATATATATATATATATATATATATATATATATATATATATATATATATATATATATATATATATATCAATCGTATGTTAAGCCATCATATGGGAATGTAGGTGTTCTACAGTTGAAGTTAGTCTTAATTGGTGGTTACACTCAAATATTTACCATTGTTCCGAACCTATATATAGCAGGCAACACTTTTAAATTCCTGTCTTAGCCCCTTTGAGGTGGTCGGTTTTAAAATGACTTTTGCTAACTTTACAAAGATAACACGTCACTCCAGAAAATACTTCTGCAAAGCTACATGTTAAGACAAAAAAAGACAAACACAAAGAAAGGATACGTATTCGTTTTAAAATAATATCCAATCCGATATTATAGAGTAGAAATTATAAAGATTCGTAAAAAGAAATTGCAAAATTCATGAAATACTAAAAAGGCACACGTGACTACAATACTTGAAATAAAGCAGATGAAACATTTATATCGCGGCCAAAGAATATCCACATCTGGAGAATGCATAAACAAGTAGTACAATATAAGAAAATGATATTATCAAAAACTAGATATCTTCTTTTCTTCCTCGGCATCGGGGAAAAATAATATGTCTTTGAAAAGAAAACTGTCTCTGAAATGTGTACATGTACATAAGAAAACCGCTTACACATTCATCTGTTCACGGCATCATGCTACATGTATATACTTTCTATTGTTCAGGGACATGGGGAAATGAAATAAGTTTTATTAATAATTTCCTTTTATTGGTTGCGGGGGGGGGACGTAAATTAATATTTCCTATTTTCTTCCAGACTTGGGTGGGTAAATAATGAATAAATATATTTTTTTTCATATTTCAATCCGGTGGCAAGCGATGATATGGATTTTACATCGGGTACGCCGAATCCACCGGTACAAACAGACATGAAATGAACGCGCTCAGTAACATAAAAAAGGTACACACCTGGAATACCAGTCGGAATCATTCGCTCACTGTTTTTTGTACAATCGGTGATTATTACTATGCGTATAGAGGACACCTCAGCATGGGAGATAGAAAAGTTGGCATAGATAACAGAATCCACCTCCAAGATCTGGAGAATGAAATGTATGACAATACGTCGAACATAAACAGCCAGGCGACTCCAAGCACACGGAGTCATCATGGTGATTTTGACAGGTAATATAAACAAATCAAACCAGGGCTCAGCCTTCCCAAATTTCTTCTCCTAAGCATCGACACTTATTCAAATTCACAATGTAAAGGTTATCATATAATTATTCTAGGTAGCCTTATTAAATGTATGGGTGTGTTATAGGGTTTAATTCATAATTTCACAAATAAGGGGGCGGGGACCTTTTTTGTTCGGGGGGGGGGGGGGGGGGGGGGGGGGGGGAGGAGATGGATTTGCTGAAAACATTGATTTGCAAGACTCTATTATATGGCTTGTTCATGTATGGTATACTTTAGCGGATTATTCCTACCTTCTTTGGGAGCCAATGCCAAGGATAAAATTGTTAGAATCTTTTTAAGATTACTTGAGGTTAATTGAATTTATAGATATGTATCGACATGTTCATTGTACATGTATGAAAAGGTTACCTTCAGGTGCAGAGTTCAGTTACAAGTGAGAAAAATTCTGAAATGTTTATACCTCCATGAAGAAGTCAGTAGTTTCCACCAATCCTGGACCCCCTCCCAACTAATTTGTAGATCAGTGAAGTTAGCTCCTTATTCCTTTTTCCTTATTCAACTCCTTATTCAGACTTAGCTATTTCTCCCTGCTTTTGACAGCAGGTCCCGCAGGATTAATAATAAGGAAACTTTAACCAAACAGGAGCCAATAAAAGTAGGTCATGCATATGCATTCCTTACTAATTGGTAAAATGACTGCTTAAGGATACTATTCGGTGTTCTTTTTGGCGCATCTCTTTAATTAGGTGATGGAGGGGGGGGGGGCGACCCTACCAACAGGCTTCAATATAGAGGAAAATCAGCACAAAAGTCATCTTTAGGCTAATTTTCAAAACTTTAATCTAAACCACACTAGTCAGATATAAGAACCCTAATATAGAATGACTTTTTGACATATTCAGTTTTTTGGCGCATCTCTTTAATTAGGTGATGGAGAGGGGTAACCCTACCAACAGGCTTCAATATACAGGAAAATCAGCACAAAAGTCATCTTTAGGCCAATTTATAAAACTTTAATCTAAACCACACTAGTCAGATATAAGAACCATAATAAAGTGGGACTTTGTGACATATTCAGTTTTTTTGGCGCATCTCTTTAATTAGGTGATGGAGGGGGGTGACCCTACCAACAGGCTTCAATATAGAGGAAAATCAGCACAAAAGTCATCTTTAGGCTAATTTTCAAAACTTTAATCCAAACCACACTAGTCATATATAACAACCCTAATATAGAGTGAGTTTGTGACATATTCAGTTTTTTGGCGCATCTCTTTAATTAGTTTATGGAGGAGGGTCACCCTACTAACAGGCTTCAATATACAGGAAAATCAGCACAAAACTCATCTTTAGGCCAATTTATAAAACTTTAATCTAAACCACACTAGTCAGATATAAGAACCCTAATGAAGAATGACTTTGTGACATATTCAGTTTTTTGGCGCATCTCTTTAATTAGGTGTAGGAGGGGGGTGACCCTATCAACAGGCTTCAATATAGAGGAAAATCAGCACAAAAGTCATCTTCAGGCCAATTTATAAAACTTTAATCTAAACCACACTAGTCAGATATAACAACCCTAATATAGAGTGACTTTGTGACATATTCAGTTTTTTGGCGCATCTCTTTAATTAGTTTATGGAGGGGGGTGACCCTACCAACAGGCTTCAATATACAGGAAAATCAGCACAAAACTCATCTTTAGGCCAATTTATGAAATTTTAATCTAAACCATACTAGTCAGTAATAAGAACCCTGCTATAGAGTGACTTTGTGACATATTCAGTTTTTTGGCGCATCTCATTAATTAGGTGTCGGAGGGGGCAGATCCTAGCCAACAGGCTTCAATATAGAGGAAAATCAGCACAAAAGTCATCTTTAGGCCAATTTATAAAACTTTAATCTAAACCACACTAGTCAGATATAAGAACCCTAATATATAGTGACTTTGTGGCATATTCAGTTTTTTGGCGCATCTCTTTAATTAGTTGATGGAGGGGGGTGACCCTACCAACAGGCTTCAATATAGAGGAAAATCAGCACAAAAGTCATCTTTAGGCCAATTTATAAAACTTTAATCTAAACCACACTAGTCAGATATAAGAACCCTAATATAGAGTGACTTTGTGACATATTCAGTTTTTTGGCGCATCTCTTTAATTAGGTGATGGAGGGGGGTGACCCTACCAACAGGCCTCAATATACAGGAAAATCAGCAGAAAACTCATCTTTTGGTCAATTTCTAAAACTTAAATCTAAACCACACTAGTCAGATATAAGAACCCTAGTATAGAGTGACTTTGTGACATATTCAGTTTTTTGGCGCATCTCTTTAATTAGTTGATGGAGGGGGCAGATCCTAGCCAACAGGCTTCAATATAGAGGAAAATCAGCACAAAAGTCATCTTTAGGCCAATTTATAAAACTTTAATCTAAACCACACTAGTCAGATATAAGAACCCTAATATATAGTGACTTTGTGACATATTCAGTTTTTTGGCGCATCTCTTTAATTAGTTGATGGAGGGGGGTGACCCTACCAACAGGCTTCAATATAGAGGAAAATCAGCACAAAAGTCATCTTCAGGCCAATTTATAAAACTTTAATCTAAACCACACTAGTCAGATATAAGAACCCTAATATAGAATGACTTTGTGACATATTCATTTTGTTGGCGCATCTCTTTAATTAGTTGATGGAGGGGGGTGACCCTACCAACAGGCTTCAATATAGAGGAAAATCAGCACAAAAGTCATCTTTAGGCCAAATTATAAAACTTTAATCTAAACCACACTAGTCAGATATAAGAACCCTAATATAGAATGACTTTGTGACATATTCAGTTTTTTGGCGCATCTCTTTAATTAGGTGATGGAGGGGGGTGACCCTACCAACAGGCTTCAATATAGAGGAAAATCAGCACAAAAGTCATCTTTAGGCCAATTTATAAAACTTTAATCTAAACCACACTAGTCAGATATAAGAACCCTAATGAAGAATGACTTTGTGACATATTCAGTTTTTTGGCGCATCTCTTTAATTAGGTGATGGAGGGGGGTGACGCTACCAACAGGCCTCAATATACAGGAAAATCAGCACAAAAGTCATCTTTTGGTCAATTTCTAAAACTTTAATCCAAACCACACTAGTCAGATATAAGAACCCTAATATAGAGTGACTTTGTGACATATTCAGTTTTTTGGCGCATCTCTTTAATTAGTTGATGGAGGGGGCAGATCCTAGCCAACAGGCTTCAATATAGAGGAAAATCAGCACAAAAGTCATCTTTAGGCCAATTTATAAAACTTTAATCTAAACCACACTAGTCAGATATAAGAACCCTAATATATAGTGACTTTGTGACATATTCAGTTTTTTGGCGCATCTCTTTAATTAGTTGATGGAGGGGGGTGACCCTACCAACAGGCTTCAATATAGAGGAAAATCAGCACAAAAGTCATCTTTAGGCCAATTTATAAAACTTTAATCTAAACCACACTAGTCAGATATAAGAACCCTAATATAGAATGACTTTGTGACATATTCAGTTTTTTGGCGCATCTCTTTAATTAGGTGATGGAGGGGGGTGACCCTACCAACAGGCTTCAATATAGAGGAAAATCAGCACAAAAGTCATCTTTAGGCCAATTTATAAAACTTTAATCTAAACCACACTAGTCAGATATAAGAACCCTAATATAGAATGACTTTGTGACATATTCAGTTTTTTGGCGCATCTCTTTAATTAGGTGATGGAGGGGGGTGACCCTACCAACAGGCTTCAATATAGAGGGAAATCAGCACAAAAGTCATCTTTAGGCCAATTTATAAAACTTTAATCTAAACCACACTAGTCAGATATAAGAACCCTAATGAAGAATGACTTTGTGACATATTCAGTTTTTTGGCGCATCTCTTTAATTAGGGGTCGGAGGGGGGTGACCCTACCAACAGGCCTCAATATACAGGAAAATCAGCACAAAAGTAATCTTTTGGTCAATTTCTAAAACTTTAATCCAAACCACACTAGTCATATATAAGAACCCTAATGCAGAATGACTTTGTGACATACTCGGTTTTTTGGCGCATCTCTTTAATTAGGTGATGGAGGGGGGTGACCCTACCAACAGGCTTCAATATAGAGGAAAATCAGCACAAAAGTCATCTTTAGACTAATTTCTAAAACTTTAATCTAAACCACACTAGTCAGATATAACAACCCTAATATAGAATGACTTTGTGACATATTCAGTTTTTTGGCGCATCTCTTTAATTAGGTGTCGGAGGGGGGTGACCCTACCAACAGGCTTCAATATAGAGGAAAATCAGCACAAAAGTCATCTTTAGACTAATTTCTAAAACTTTAATCTAAACCACACTAGTCAGATATAAGAACCCTAATATAGAGTGACTTTGTGACATATTCAGTTTTTTGGCGCATCTCTTTAATTAGGTGTCGGAGGGGGGTGACCCTATCAACAGGCTTCAATATAGAGGAAAATCAGAGCAAAAGTCATCTTTAGGCCAATTTCTAAAACTTTAAACTAAACCACACTAGTCAGATATAACAACCCTAATAGAGAGTGACTTAGTGACATATTCACTACTTTGGCGCATCTCTTTAATTAGGTGATGGAGGGGGGTGACCCTACCAACAGGCATCAATATAGAGGAAAATCAGCACAAAAGTCATCTTTAGGCCAATTTCTAAAACTTTAATCTAAACCACACTAGTCAGATATAAGAACCCTAATGTAGAATGACTTTGTGACATGTTCAGTCTTTTGGCGTATCTCTTAAATTAGGTGATGGAGGGGGGTGACCCTACCAACAGGCTTCAATATAGAGGAAAATCAGCACAAAAGTCATCTTTAGACTGATTTCTAAAACTTAAGTCATTCTATATTAGGGTTCTTATATCTGACTAGTGTGGTTTAGATTAAAGTTTTATAATTTGGCCTAAAGATGACTTTTGTGATGATTTCCCTCTATATTGAAGCCTGTTGGTAGGGTCACCCCCCTCCATCAACTAATTAAAGAGATGCGCCAACAAAATGAATATGTCACAAAGTCATTCTATATTAGGGTTCTTATATCTGACTAGTGTGGTTTAGATTAAAGTTTTATAAATTGGCCTAAAGATGACTTTTGTGCTGATTTTCCTCTATATTGAAGCCTGTTGGTAGGGTCACCCCCCTCCATCAACTAATTAAAGAGATGCGCCAAAAAACTGAATATGTCACAAAGTCACTATATATTAGGGTTCTTATATCTGACTAGTGTGGTTTAGATTAAAGTTTTATAAATTGGCCTAAAGATGACTTTTGTGCTGATTTTCCTCTATATTGAAGCCTGTTGGTAGGGTCACCCCCCTCCATCACCTAATTAAAGAGATGCGCCAAAAAACTGAATATGTCACAAAGTCATTCTATATTAGGGTTCTTAAATCTGACTAGTGTGGTTTAGATTAAAATTTTATAAATTGGCCTAAAGATGAGTTTTGTGCTGATTTTCCTGTATATATTGAAGCCTGTTGGTAGGGTCACCCCCCTCCATCAACTAATTAAAGAGATGCGCCAAAAAACTGAATATGTCACAAAGTCACTCTATATTAGGGTTGTTATATCTGACTAGTGTGGTTTAGATTAAAGTTTTATAAATTGGCCTAAAGATGACTTTTGTGATGATTTTCCCCTATATGGAAGCCTGTTGGCTAGGATCTGCCCCCTCCATCAACTAATTAAAGAGATGCGCCAAAAAACTGAATATGTCACAAAGTCACTCTATATTAGGGTTCTTATATCGGACTAGTGTGGTTTGGATTAAAGTTTTAGAAATTGACCAAAAGATTACTTTTGTGCTGATTTTCCTGTATATTGAGGCCTGTTGGTAGGGTCACCCCCCTCCGACCCCTAATTAAAGAGATGCGCCAAAAAACTGAATATGTCACAAAGTCATTCTTCATTAGGGTTCTTATATCTGACTAGTGTGGTTTAGATTAAAGTTTTATAAATTGGCCTAAAGATGACTTTTGTGCTGATTTCCCTCTATATTGAAGCCTGTTGGTAGGGTCACCCCCCTCCATCACCTAATTAAAGAGATGCGCCAAAAAACTGAATATGTCACAAAGTCATTCTATATTAGGGTTCTTATATCTGACTAGTGTGGTTTAGATTAAAGTTTTATAAATTGGCCTAAAGATGACTTTTGTGCTGATTTTCCTCTATATTGAAGCCTGTTGGTAGGGTCACCCCCCTCCATCACCTAATTAAAGAGATGCGCCAAAAAACTGAATATGTCACAAAGTCATTCTATATTAGGGTTCTTATATCTGACTAGTGTGGTTTAGATTAAAGTTTTATAAATTGGCCTAAAGATGACTTTTGTGCTGATTTTCCTCTATATTGAAGCCTGTTGGTAGGGTCACCCCCCTCCATCAACTAATTAAAGAGATGCGCCAAAAAACTGAATATGTCACAAAGTCACTATATATTAGGGTTCTTATATCTGACTAGTGTGGTTTAGATTAAAGTTTTATAAATTGGCCTAAAGATGACTTTTGTGCTGATTTTCCTCTATATTGAAGCCTGTTGGCTAGGATCTGCCCCCTCCATCAACTAATTAAAGAGATGCGCCAAAAAACTGAATATGTCACAAAGTCACTCTATATTAGGGTTCTTATATCTGACTAGTGTGGTTTGGATTAAAGTTTTAGAAATTGACCAAAAGATGACTTTTGTGCTGATTTTCCTGTATATTGAGGCCTGTTGGTAGCGTCACCCCCCTCCATCACCTAATTAAAGAGATGCGCCAAAAAACTGAATATGTCACAAAGTCATTCTTCATTAGGGTTCTTATATCTGACTAGTGTGGTTTAGATTAAAGTTTTATAAATTGGCCTAAAGATGACTTTTGTGCTGATTTTCCTCTATATTGAAGCCTGTTGGTAGGGTCACCCCCCTCCATCACCTAATTAAAGAGATGCGCCAAAAAACTGAATATGTCACAAAGTCATTCTATATTAGGGTTCTTATATCTGACTAGTGTGGTTTAGATTAAAGTTTTATAATTTGGCCTAAAGATGACTTTTGTGCTGATTTTCCTCTATATTGAAGCCTGTTGGTAGGGTCACCCCCCTCCATCAACTAATTAAAGAGATGCGCCAACAAAATGAATATGTCACAAAGTCATTCTATATTAGGGTTCTTATATCTGACTAGTGTGGTTTAGATTAAAGTTTTATAAATTGGCCTGAAGATGACTTTTGTGCTGATTTTCCTCTATATTGAAGCCTGTTGGTAGGGTCACCCCCCTCCATCAACTAATTAAAGAGATGCGCCAAAAAACTGAATATGTCACAAAGTCACTATATATTAGGGTTCTTATATCTGACTAGTGTGGTTTAGATTAAAGTTTTATAAATTGGCCTAAAGATGACTTTTGTGCTGATTTTCCTCTATATTGAAGCCTGTTGGCTAGGATCTGCCCCCTCCATCAACTAATTAAAGAGATGCGCCAAAAAACTGAATATGTCACAAAGTCACTCTATATTAGGGTTCTTATATCGGACTAGTGTGGTTTGGATTAAAGTTTTAGAAATTGACCAAAAGATTACTTTTGTGCTGATTTTCCTGTATATTGAGGCCTGTTGGTAGGGTCACCCCCCTCCGACCCCTAATTAAAGAGATGCGCCAAAAAACTGAATATGTCACAAAGTCATTCTTCATTAGGGTTCTTATATCTGACTAGTGTGGTTTAGATTAAAGTTTTATAAATTGGCCTAAAGATGACTTTTGTGCTGATTTTCCTCTATATTGAAGCCTGTTGGTAGGGTCACCCCCCTCCATCACCTAATTAAAGAGATGCGCCAAAAAACTGAATATGTCACAAAGTCATTCTATATTAGGGTTCTTATATCTGACTAGTGTGGTTTAGATTAAAGTTTTATAAATTGGCCTAAAGATGACTTTTGTGATGATTTCCCTCTATATTGAAGCCTGTTGGTAGGGTCACCCCCCTCCATCAACTAATTAAAGAGATGCGCCAAAAAACTGAATATGTCACAAAGTCACTATATATTAGGGTTCTTATATCTGACTAGTGTGGTTTAGATTAAAGTTTTATAAATTGGCCTAAAGATGACTTTTGTGCTGATTTTCCTCTATATTGAAGCCTGTTGGCTAGGATCTGCCCCCTCCATCAACTAATTAAAGAGATGCGCCAAAAAACTGAATATGTCACAAAGTCACTCTATATTAGGGTTCTTATATCTGACTAGTGTGGTTTGGATTAAAGTTTTCGAAATTGACCAAAAGATGACTTTTGTGCTGATTTTCCTGTATATTGAGGCCTGTTGGTAGGGTCACCCCCCTCCATCACCTAATTAAAGAGATGCGCCAAAAAACTGAATATGTCACAAAGTCCTTCTTCATTAGGGTTCTTATATCTGACTAGTGTGGTTTAGATTAAAGTTTTATAAATTGGCCTAAAGATGACTTTTGTGCTGATTTTCCTCTATATTGAAGCCTGTTGGTAGGGTCACCCCCCTCCATCACCTAATTAAAGAGATGCGCCAAAAAACTGAATATGTCACAAAGTCATTCTATATTAGGGTTCTTATATCTGACTAGTGTGGTTTAGATTAAAGTTTTATAATTTGGCCTAAAGATGACTTTTGTGATGATTTCCCTCTATATTGAAGCCTGTTGGTAGGGTCACCCCCCTCCATCAACTAATTAAAGAGATGCGCCAACAAAATGAATATGTCACAAAGTCATTCTATATTAGGGTTCTTATATCTGACTAGTGTGGTTTAGATTAAAGTTTTATAAATTGGCCTAAAGATGACTTTTGTGCTGATTTTCCTCTATATTGAAGCCTGTTGGTAGGGTCACCCCCCTCCATCAACTAATTAAAGAGATGCGCCAAAAAACTGAATATGTCACAAAGTCACTATATATTAGGGTTCTTATATCTGACTAGTGTGGTTTAGATTAAAGTTTTATAAATTGGCCTAAAGATGACTTTTGTGCTGATTTTCCTCTATATTGAAGCCTGTTGGTAGGGTCACCCCCCTCCATCACCTAATTAAAGAGATGCGCCAAAAAACTGAATATGTCACAAAGTCACTCTATATTAGGGTTGTTATATCTGACTAGTGTGGTTTAGATTAAAGTTTTATAAATTGGCCTAAAGATGACTTTTGTGATGATTTTCCCCTATATGGAAGCCTGTTGGCTAGGATCTGCCCCCTCCATCAACTAATTAAAGAGATGCCTCAAAAAACTGAATATGTCACAAAGTCCCACTTTATTATGGTTCTTATATCTGACTAGTGTGGTTTAGATTAAAGTTTTATAAATTGGCCTAAAGATGACTTTTGTGCTGATTTTCCTGTATATTGAAGCCTGTTGGTAGGGTCACCCCCCTCCATCACCTAATTAAAGAGATGCGCCAAAAAACTGAATATGTCACAAAGTCATTCTATATTAGGGTTCTTATATCTGACTAGTGTGGTTTAGATTAAAGTTTTATAATTTGGCCTAAAGATGACTTTTGTGATGATTTCCCTCTATATTGAAGCCTGTTGGTAGGGTCACCCCCCTCCATCACCTAATTAAAGAGATGCGCCAAAAAACTGAATATGTCACAAAGTCATTCTATATTAGGGTTCTTATATCTGACTAGTGTGGTTTAGATTAAAGTTTTATAATTTGGCCTAAAGATGACTTTTGTGATGATTTTCCTCTATATTGAAGCCTGTTCAGGTAGGGTCACCCCCCTCCATCAACTAATTAAAGAGATGCGCCAACAAAATGAATATGTCACAAAGTCATTCTATATTAGGGTTCTTATATCTGACTAGTGTGGTTTAGATTAAAGTTTTATAAATTGGCCTAAAGATGACTTTTGTGCTGATTTTCCTCTATATTGAAGCCTGTTCGTAGGGTCACCCCCCTCCATCAACTAATTAAAGAGATGCGCCAAAAAACTGAATATGTCACAAAGTCACTATATATTAGGGTTCTTATATCTGACTAGTGTGGTTTGGATTAAAGTTTTATAAATTGGCCTAAAGATGACTTTTGTGCTGATTTTCCTGTATATTGAAGCCTGTTGGTAGGGTCACCCCCCTCCATCACCTAATTAAAGAGATGCGCCAAAAGACTGAATATGTCACAAAGTCATTCTATATTAGGGTTCTTATATCTGACTAGTGTGGTTTAGATTAAAGTTTTATAAATTGGCCTAAAGATGACTTTTGTGATGATTTCCCTCTATATTGAAGCCTGTTGGTAGGGTCACCCCCCTCCATCAACTAATTAAAGAGATGCGCCAAAAAACTGAATATGTCACAAAGTCACTCTATATTAGGGTTCTTATATCTGACTAGTGTGGTTTAGATTAAAGTTTTATAAATTGGCCTAAAGATGACTTTTGTGCTGATTTTCCTCTATATTGAAGCCTGTTGGTAGGGTCACCCCCCTCCATCACCTAATTAAAGAGATGCGCCAAAAAACTGAATATGTCACAAAGTCACTATATATTAGGGTTCTTATATCTGACTAGTGTGGTTTAGATTAAAGTTTTATAAATTGGCCTAAAGATGACTTTTGTGCTGATTTTCCTCTATATTGAAGCCTGTTGGCAAGGATCTGCCCCCTCCATCAACTAATTAAAGAGATGCGCCAAAAAACTGAATATGTCACAAAGTCACTCTATATTAGGGTTCTTATATCTGACTAGTGTGGTTTGGATTAAAGTTTTAGAAATAGACCAAAAGATGACTTTTGTGCTGATTTTCCTGTATATTGAGGCCTGTTGGTAGGGTCACCCCCCTCCATCACCTAATTAAAGAGATGCGCCAAAAAACTGAATATGTCACAAAGTCATTCTTCATTAGGGTTCTTATATCTGACTAGTGTGGTTTAGATTAAAGTTTTATAAATTGGCCTAAAGATGACTTTTGTGCTGATTTTCCTCTATATTGAAGCCTGTTGGTAGGGTCACCCCCCTCCATCACCTAATTAAAGAGATGCGCCAAAAAACTGAATATGTCACAAAGTCATTCTATATTAGGGTTCTTATATCTGACTAGTGTGGTTTAGATTAAAGTTTTATAATTTGGCCTAAAGATGACTTTTGTGATGATTTCCCTCTATATTGAAGCCTGTTGGTAGGGTCACCCCCCTCCATCAACTAATTAAAGAGATGCACCAACAAAATGAATATGTCACAAAGTCATTCTATATTAGGGTTCTTATATCTGACTAGTGTGGTTTAGATTAAAGTTTTATAAATTGGCCTAAAGATGACTTTTGTGCTGATTTTCCTCTATATTGAAGCCTGTTGGTAGGGTCACCCCCCTCCATCAACTAATTAAAGAGATGCGCCAAAAAACTGAATATGTCACAAAGTCACTATATATTAGGGTTCTTATATCTGACTAGTGTGGTTTAGATTAAAGTTTTATAAATTGGCCTAAAGATGACTTTTGTGCTGATTTTCCTCTATATTGAAGCCTGTTGGCTAGGATCTGCCCCCTCCATCAACTGATTAAAGAGATGCGCCAAAAAACTGAATATGTCACAAAGTCACTCTATATTAGGGTTCTTATATCTGACTAGTGTGGTTTAGATTAAAGTTTTAGAAATTGACCAAAAGATGAGTTTTGTGCTGATTTTCCTGTATATTGAGGCCTGTTGGTAGGGTCACCCCCCTCCATCACCTAATTAAAGAGATGCGCCAAAAAACTGAATATGTCACAAAGTCACTCTATATTAGGGTTCTTATATCTGACTAGTGTGGTTTAGATTAAAGTTTTAGAAATTGGCCTAAAGATGACTTTTGTGCTGATTTTCCTCTATATTGAAGCCTGTTGGTAGGGTCACCCCCCTCCATCAACTAATTAAAGAGATGCGCCAAAAAACTGAATATGCCACAAAGTCACTATATATTAGGGTTCTTATATCTGACTAGTGTGGTTTAGATTAAAGTTTTATAAATTGGCCTAAAGATGACTTTTGTGCTGATTTTCCTCTATATTGAAGCCTGTTGGCTAGGATCTGCCCCCTCCGACACCTAATTAATGAGATGCGCCAAAAAACTAAATATGTCACAAAGTCACTCTATAGCAGGGTTCTTATTACTGACTAGTATGGTTTAGATTAAAATTTTTATAAATTGGCCTAAAGATGAGTTTTGTGCTGATTTTCCTGTATATTGAAGCCTGTTGGTAGGATCACCCCCCTCCATAAACTAATTAAAGAGATGCGCCAAAAAACTGAATATGTCACAAAGTCACTCTATATTAGGGTTGTTATATCTGACTAGTGTGGTTTAGATTAAAGTTTTATAAATTGGCCTAAAGATGACTTTTGTGCTGATTTTCCTCTATATTGAAGCCTGTTGATAGGGTCACCCCCCTCCTACACCTAATTAAAGAGATGCGCCAAAAAACTGAATATGTCACAAAGTCATTCTTCATTAGGGTTCTTATATCTGACTAGTGTGGTTTAGATTAAAGTTTTATAAATTGGCCTAAAGATGAGTTTTGTGCTGATTTTCCTGTATATTGAAGCCTGTTAGTAGGGTGACCCTCCTCCATAAACTAATTAAAGAGATGCGCCAAAAAACTGAATATGTCACAAAGTCACTCTATATTAGGGTTGTTATATATGACTAGTGTGGTTTGGATTAAAGTTTTGAAAATTAGCCTAAAGATGACTTTTGTGCTGATTTTCCTCTATATTGAAGCCTGTTGGTAGGGTCACCCCCCTCCATCACCTAATTAAAGAGATGCGCCAAAAAACTGAATATGTCACAAAGTCCCACTTTATTATGGTTCTTATATCTGACTAGTGTGGTTTAGATTAAAGTTTTATAAATTGGCCTAAAGATGACTTTTGTGCTGATTTTCCTGTATATTGAAGCCTGTTGGTAGGGTTACCCCTCTCCATCACCTAATTAAAGAGATGCGCCAAAAAACTGAATATGTCAAAAAGTCATTCTATATTAGGGTTCTTATATCTGACTAGTGTGGTTTAGATTAAAGTTTTGAAAATTAGCCTAAAGATGACTTTTGTGCTGATTTTCCTCTATATTGAAGCCTGTTGGTAGGGTCGCCCCCCCTCCATCACCTAATTAAAGAGATGCGCCAAAAAGAACACCGAATAGTATCCTTAAGCAGTCATTTTACCAATTAGTAAGGAATGCATATGCATGACCTACTTTTATTGGCTCCTGTTTGGTTAAAGTTTCCTTATTATTAATCCTGCGGGACCTGCTGTCAAAAGCAGGGAGAAATAGCTAAGTCTGAATAAGGAGTTGAATAAGGAAAAAGGAATAAGGAGCTAACTTCACTGATCTCTAATTTGTCTTGTTTCAGAGTAGCATATAGTGAGGCTATTTTTATATAGGACCTTATTGTTTTTAAAATTTTCTCTTGCTCCCTAATATTTTGCTTCAAGGGATCAGAAGCTTGGCTTTTAGCTTGCTACAAAATAGCCTAGCAGGCTAGCTATAAAATAGAATCTTAATACTGTAGAACACAAAATTTCCGCGTGTGTTTATATATAGCGTACTTAGCGTCTGGTGCCGCTTCGCTATATATAAAAACGCTGTACTTTTGTCTTTTTTTTTAGCCACTGGTGGCGCTGACGTCAATTTTTGTTTTAGTGGTGGCCGCTAGATAGCGGCACTTAAGTAAGATACGTTTAAATTCATTTTGATAAAAGTGTTTGAAATGTAGCTTTAAATGATGTTAAAAGTTACAGTATTTAAAAGTCACAGTCCAGGTTGACAGAAGCCAGAATACTGAGTGAATTTGCACATAGCAACCAGAAGGATAGGTGCTCAGCTATTGTTACGGCGGCCCTGTTTACACACAAACAAATGCCAAATTTAGAAAGTCCATCTGGTTGCTTCACTCTGGCAGCATTAGATTAAGAGCTCAGTAATCTGTCTTCTGTCAACCTGAACTGTAACTTCTAAATACTGTAACTTTTAACATCATTTAAAGCTAGATTTTAAACACTTTTATCAAAATGAATTTAGATTGAGAAGACTGTCAAATGATAACTGTAATGTGCCAAAGTGAATTTGGAATTTAGTTTGAGAAGACTGGTGAGATAAATGATATGACATGATGATTTTTTAAAGATAAAGAATGTATTTAATGTATGTTATTGATATGAACTGTGACATTTTTTAAACTGATTGAAATTAAGGGCGACGGTCTACTATCATCCCCCCCCCCCTTCAACTGTCCCTGTCCAGAAAACAAAGTATATACGGGCGCCCCCTTTTGAGAGAATGCTCAATCAAACTGCATTCTCTGCTCAAATTAGTTCGTTTTTTTTGCGACAGATGGCGTTGTCAGCGGCGGCGGCTACGGTAAAGAGATGCTAATATAAAGAAACGCTATGATGCAAAACTCCCCAATTCGCTATACTTGGGACACGCGTGAATTTCGTGATCTACAGTACTTAGCAGGAACTCTACTGTACTCCTCAAATATTAGTACTTTTGATTTTCTTTAAATTATGATGAAATGTGAAAATGAAAAAGAAATGTGGGTCCTAATGGAGGGGTAGATATATAGATGCCCTTTATTATCTGCCTGTGCACTAAAGCCTAGAGTGTGGAGTCCAGTTGAGTACACATGATTGGTCCTTGACATTTCAGGTCCTCTCTCAAGCGGGCAACTTCAGCAAATGCCAATAGATGGGTACAGAACGAAACCTCTCTGAATAATGCCCCAGAGAAGAAACCACCTCCACTGGCAACCAGTGGAAACATAAAGAATACCAATGCCGAAACGGAACAGGTGAAAACAACCCAAAAATCCTCAAAAAATGGCAAAAGCTGGGCTTCCGATAATTCTGTGGCTAGCTCTGGTGACAGTAAAGAAGAAGACAGGCTAAATTTCATACAGGTGAGTAATTCCCTTTATCTATCTTTCTGTATTTAACTTATAAGCTGGGCTTGAAATCATCTGTCATTGGGGATCACGCCAGGATCACACCAATGTCCCCAGGGTCTCCCGAGGCATCCCTGGAGTCATATAGTGTTATAGCTTATTCATTACCAAGAGAGTAATGGCAGGATTGTCAGCTACCTAGAGGGAGTAGTCATTCGCAAAGGTGGATTTTGGAAAATATTTGAAAGGGGAGTATTAATTTGACAAAAAGCAACACATTTTCGTCAGGGATTTTTTCAAATTCTTGTTTAATCCAGAATAATGTATATGTGAGCACATGACTGTATGCATATTTTGGATGATACCTTTTAGAGAGAATTCTAGAACTACCTTGGTTACTGAGGAATTAGCAAGATGTGTGTTCAGGAAAGTTGTTTGTGAATATTTTAGAAAGACATTCATTAAGTAGTATGTACAGTCTTTTTGGGGTTCTCTGGGCATCAATGGGCATCAAAAATAAAATGTTTGAAGAAAACAACATAACCTCCCAAATTCACTATTTGTAAATAGAGTAGATATGTATAAATCCACCAACTTAGTTATTTGTCAAAAGGGTAATTGAACCCATATTTTACGATAAGATAAAGTTTGCCAATATTTGCCCATTGTATCTTTATTGGATGAACTCACCCAGATTCAATTACTATTTCCCTAAAAATCAGCCTTTCAGTGGGCTCATTTATATGTCAGATCTAAGGGAGGATTCAGTATTTCAGAGCATGTGACTTATTATTGGTTCAGAATTGGGTAAACAAAGTGTTACATCAACATACTTTTTTTCTTCTTTTGCATTTGCACCATTTGAACTTACACAATTTTGCTTAAAGTAAATGCCAGATGATACAACAACATGTTCCTAGTACACTGTGTTATTCCCTTTAGACAGATTGGTTTCACTAATTTTTTTGCAATGAAAACAGGCCTTGTTAAAGCTGGGGGTGTAGAGGGTTTTCTAGGTTTTCAAAGTGCTTTTCCAAGCCTTTCAAGTACCAAATATGATCATTCCTCTATTTGCATCTAAAATCAACCATGATACAGGGACACTATGTTTGAACATATCTAATGTCCCATTATACTCTCAGATAGGTATTGAGAGAATTTCAATGTACATAGCAAGTTCCCAGTACTTACAGGGTTTTTGAAATTCATAATTAACTCATAATGCTGTGCCAATGTATCACTAATGCCCCTTTCTCATAGTACTTAAACTTTTCATTCTCAATCTTAATGTTTGATATTTCCAAAAGTAGATTCACTTGTTTACCAGTTGCTGTAACCTCTAGCTCAGCGAGCTAATCATCAACCCACCACAGATTTAGGATTAGAATGGATTAGTTTATATTACTTTGAAAGACTAGTTGAATGATTCTTCCATTCAAGAGTAATCCAGTGGAAAATTATGTACTGAATTGTTACATATAGTTTTCTAAGCAGATTAAGCCAATAATGCTTGCATTAGCCTGGAAATGTTGGTGAAATCTTTCAGGCAATTTAAAAATCCTTGCTAAGACCTTGGGTTCAGGTCTTGAATAAATCTACATATCAGTTTGCTGAGTTTGTGGAGTGCTGTTTATGATAACTTTTCAACTGAAAGACTTCTTCACACTTTTCATTCATAGACTTATAGTGCTTAAGGGATTCTTCTTCTCTTCCTCTTCTTTTTTTGGCTCCCTATGATAAGACTCTGCTTGGATGTTGAAACTTGAAAGCTGTCAATATTACATAGCTGGTCTTTTTGCCAGGGGAAAGGACTTAAGAATACTTCATCATGATATCTGGGTGTCTACTGGACCCACAAACCAGGTATAAAATCGCACATCATCATGTCACCCATTTTTTGTGTTAATTCCTAGAAAATAGTCAATTTCAAGTAATCAAGTATATGATTTAATACATTCACCTCAAAGTAATACCCACAACATTGAATATGAGGATATTATTACCTCTTTACGTTTATGATTGTTATCTGAATATTTTTTTCGGGAGCTGCAACCAAAAGTTTTCACCAATTGTCTGTTTGCTAGAATTGATACACGTACTTGTATACTCATGAGTCAGTTTAAGGACAATGTTATGAATTGTTCCTTTTGAATACATTCATTTTCGTTCAATCAACAATAAGCATTTATTATCAAATCTTTAGTTTGAAAGTGGTCAATTGTCATATCAATTGTAATTTGAGATAGGGCAAGTAGAACTAAAGGCAAATTGAGTAAGTTTCTGGTGGCAGTGTCCCTGCATTGCGAGTGGAATTATCTGGATATTGTTGGAGCTGTGAACAGAAATACACTGTAGTTGACTCATCCCAGCTATTGCTGTATCAGTCTTTAACCTGTCCATGCTTAAAATCTACTCTGGATCTATGATGCTTTGACATTATAACTTCTAAATGGAGAATGCTTTTACTAAATATTTGGAGGTAGGGTTGTTGGTAATGTTCTAATTAATAATATCATTTTCTCCTTCATTTGTTTCAAACTATACTACTGTCTGAAATTTTTATTGATGTTGTCAGACAGGGTTTTGCCGCTGCAAGCATTAATGGGTTAAAAGCCTCTGAACATTGACAGAAAAGTCCAAGTTTAGTTCTAAGGGTCATGTTCATCACAGATAGCTGCAATAGTCCCTGCATGATCATGCAGGGACTATTCCAGGCATGTGGTCAGAACGTGTCAGGAACATGTGCTGATCATACAATGGCATGCAGGTGGCCAAATCACAAGTAGAGCTTCAAGGATTGTTTTCCTGGAAAACTAGAGTTGTGCTGAATTATTCATGCCTCGCTGTATTGCACTTTATATTAAAGGCACCCAATAAAATTTGTTAGTCTGGAAGAGTGATCACCTATTTGAAATGAATAATTTGCTCTCTTGCTGCTGTACTCAGGTAGTAGGGTTTGAAAACACCTGCAGTCAGTCGCTATCAGGGAACTGGGGGAGGTAAATACTATTTAGTATCTATGAATGCTCACAGTGGCCACCTGGGAACTGGGGGAGGTAAATACTATTTAGTATCTATGAATGCTCAGAGTGGCCACCTGGGAACTGGGGGAGGTAAATACTATTTAGTATCTATGA
The DNA here is from genome assembly GCA_963942565.1 of Maea johnstoni. Classification (NCBI taxonomy): domain Eukaryota; kingdom Metazoa; phylum Annelida; class Polychaeta; order Spionida; family Magelonidae; genus Maea; species Maea johnstoni. The sequence goes on from OZ012694.1 coordinate 1,739,544, forward strand.
ATGCTCACAGTGGCCACCTGGGAACTGGGGGAGGTAAATACTATTTAGTATCTATGAATGCTCACAGTGGCCACCTGGGAACTGGGGGAGGTAAATGCTATTTAGTATCTATGAATGCTCACAGTGGCCACCTGCGAACTGGGGGAGGTAAATGCTATTTAGTATCTATGAATGCTCACAGTGGCCACCTGGGAACTGGGGGAGGTAAATGCTATTTAGTACCTATGAATGCTCACAGTGGCCACCTGGGAACTGGGGGAGGTAAATGCTATTTAGTATCTATGAATGCTCACAGTGGCCACCTGGGAACTGGGGGAGGTAAATGCTATTTAGTATCTATGAATGCTCACAGTGGCCACCTGGGAACTGGGGGAGGTAAATGCTATTTAGTATCTATGAATGCTCACAGTGGCCACCTGGGAACTGGGGGAGGTAAATGCTATTTAGTACCTATGAATGCTCACAGTGGCCACCTGGGAACTGGGGGAGGTAAATGCTATTTAGTATCTATGAATGCTCACAGTGGCCACCTGGGAACTGGGGGAGGTAAATGCTATTTAGTACCTATGAATGCTCACAGTGGCCACCTGGGAACTGGGGGAGGTAAATGCTATTTAGTATCTATGAATGCTCACAGTGGCCACCTGGGAACTGGGGGAGGTAAATGCTATTTAGTATCTATGAATGCTCACAGTGGCCACCTGGGAACTGGGGGAGGTAAATGCTATTTAGTATCTATGAATGCTCACAGTGGAACTGGGGGAGGTAAATGCTATTTAGTATCTATGAATGCTCACAGTGGCCACCTGGGAACTGGGGGAGGTAAATGCTATTTAGTATCTATGAATGCTCACAGTGGCCACCTGGGAACTGGGGGAGGTAAATGCTATTTAGTATCTATGAATGCTCACAGTGGCCACCTGGGAACTGGGGGAGGTAAATGCTATTTAGTATCTATGAATGCTCAGAGTGGCCACCTGGGAACTGGGGGAGGTAAATGCTATTTAGTATCTATGAATGCTCACAGTGGCCACCTGGGAACTGGGGAAGGTAAATGCTATTTAGTATCTATGAATGCTCACAGTGGCCACCTGGGAACTGGGGGAGGTAAATGCTATTTAGTATCTATGAATGCTCACAGTGGCCACCTGGGAACTGGGGAAGGTAAATGCTATTTAGTATCTATGAATGCTCACAGTGGAACTGGGGGAGGTAAATGCTATTTAGTATCTATGAATGCTCACAGTGGAACTGGGGGAGGTAAATGCTATTTAGTATCTATGAATGCTCACAGTGGCCACCTGGGAACTGGGGGAGGTAAATGCTATTTAGTATCTATGAATGCTCACAGTGGCCACCTGGGAACTGGGGGAGGTAAATGCTATTTAGTATCTATGAATGCTCACAGTGGAACTGGGGGAGGTAAATGCTATTTAGTATCTATGAATGCTCACAGTGGCCACCTGGGAACTGGGGGAGGTAAATGCTATTTAGTATCTATGAATGCTCACAGTGGCCACCTGGGAACTGGGGGAGGTAAATGCTATTTAGTATCTATGAATGCTCACAGTGGCCACCTGGGAACTGGGGGAGGTAAATGCTATTTAGTATCTATGAATGCTCACAGTGGCCACCTGGGAACTGGGGGAGGTAAATGCTATTTAGTATCTATGAATGCTCACAGTGGCCACCTGGGAACTGGGGGAGGTAAATGCTATTTAGTATCTATGAATGCTCACAGTGGAACTGGGGGAGGTTAATGCTATTTAGTACCTATGAATGCTCACAGTGGAACTGGGGGAGGTAAATGCTATTTAGTACCTATGAATGCTCACAGTGGCCACCTGGGAACTGGGGGAGGTAAATGCTATTTAGTATCTATGAATGCTCACAGTGGAACTGGGGGAGGTAAATGCTATTTAGTATCTATGAATGCTCACAGTGGCCACCTGGGAACTGGGGGAGGTAAATGCTATTTAGTATCTATGAATGCTCACAGTGGCCACCTGGGAACTGGGGGAGGTAAATGCTATTTAGTACCTATGAATGCTCACAGTGGCCACCTGGGAACTGGGGGAGGTAAATGCTATTTAGTATCTATGAATGCTCACAGTGGCCAGCAACCTGACAACTTTGGTAAAATCTTTCAGTCAAAAACATAGTTGGAAAATTTGTAAATGAGAAAGAAAGTCTACCAACTCCTCTCCATCAATTCTTTTGTTAAAATGTTTCTTATTTCCAAGTATTTGTTATAAGTATCATAGATCCTGACAATGATTTCTAGAGGGATTCTTAAGCATGAATTGGTTAATTGGTAACATCAGAAATATAGAATTGTACAACTAGAATACCGTATTCTTCCGATTAAGCGCACATGCCCGAATAAGCACACGGGACCTATTTTTCACGGTTAGAGGGAGAATGGCCAGCACAATTGTCATGAAAAACTCGTGAAACCTCTCCCCAGAAGAAGTAAGAAAAGCGAAATCACATACCTTTCCTCTTGCCGTGTCTGCAAACCAGCGCTGAATTCTGCAATTTTAGCAGTTCCTTCTCACTCTCATTGTTCATATTCGCCGCATGATCATATAATTGACCAATTAACGATCCTTTCACTTGCCTCATACGTCTATGCAAACTGAACAGCGGGAGCGCAAAGGCGCAATAACGGCCAATTACCTCCGATCGGCAATCATTGAGGTGTGCGGTAAAATGGAAGATTGCCAACATCCCTTCCAACCTCTACCCGCACCATGCGGTTAATCGGAAGAATACGGTAGGTAGGAATGGACTGTTTTCAGCTTCGAAAATAGAGTGTGAAAGAAATATAAGATGTGAGAAATAGGGCTATAATTCTTGCTCATACATTTTTCTGCACACAATTCTTAATAAAAACAGGCCTCAGATAAAACCAAATGTGGTCAAATAACCTTTCTATTGAGGTTCCCAAATTACACTGTAGATGGCAAACAGTGGGTCACTTAATTGATTATTTGATACTCAATTGGCTGTAGAAGATGACCTGAAACCTAGGGGCTCATCAAAGCTAATTGGATCTTAATAAGAATTGGCCAGAGGAAATAGAGGTTCCATCACGAGTGGATGGAAAGAGGAGGAATCTTGCACGAGTGAGTGATTTTGTGTCTTGGGACGAGGCTTGCCGAGTCCCAGGACACAAAATCACTCACGAGTGCAAGATTCCTCCTCTTTCCATCCACGAGTGATAGAACCTGTTTCTCCCACGATGAAAAGGAGAAATTTACACGCTTTACCGTGAGGTTAGCTTGATAAACTAGGTCAGCCAAAGGTCGCCTGTGCACTATTTCAACAATGGTAATACGCGTTTGTTGCGACGTGCATCGTTTGTTTTCCTTAGAAACTGGCGCCAGATCACGTACGTGACGCTTGTTCGAATGCACACGCACCATTGTTGGGTCTACCTTTGACCCAGCAGCAGTGACCTCTTGATTGAAATTGAGGGATCTGATTGGACAATTACATTAGTTTGACCTTTTGACCCCGTTGAAGAACACCCATTGGAGACCACAAATCCTTAACTGTAAAATACACCTCAGAGTGGGAGAATGAAGTTTCTTGTATTGAGAAGCATCCAAGAAACAATAATAATTACCAGGTTTACATCAAGTAAAAGCAGCCCATGATAGACGGTAACACAACAATGGCTTGTTTCAAACCCTGCTCCATCTTGCCCCCCCCCCCCCCCCCCACCCATATAATGAAATAGCGGTATAACAGACTACCTCCGGTCCTACTACATCTGTATAGGCACCGCATGCAATATATCTGGCTCACATTGTGCTACTGTAGACAAACATGCTGGCAATAATTGAATTTATTCTTTGATTGCCAGCGCTTCCATTATTCTTTCAGGCGTGATAGGAAACACCCATAAAGCAAATCAGCCAATTTCTTAGGGGGATTTGTTTATTTGATCATCCACTCCTCTGGGTCACCTCGTCGTTTTATTCCATCAGTATTGCCATTTTAAGTCCATTTTTCGCAACTACCAGACCTCCGACGCAATTGCATGATCCTATAGGCTTGTTTGTACCCTTTTGAAGTAAAAAAAAATGTGTGAAATTGTGTTATTTACTTTCTTACCAATTCAGATATTTTTACTTTCTTGTATGAAATACCCACCCGTAAACATACAAACACTTAGAATGAGGATTATTAAATCTGAAATAGAAAACTACAAGAAAAAATGGTTATCTATCAAGTGCTTGAAAATCAACAATGATTACATTAGAAATAACCTGTTCTTTATAACTTGGCATCATATCGGATGTGTTCATACTTCATGTCCCTATATTCTTTATCAATGAAAATGGTTCTTTCTTGAAAATTTATACATATTCAACCCAAACTATCCCAAGCTAGATTTTCCTTAGAAAGGTCTCTGCCTGGGTAATTTCAAAGAGAATATAATTATTTCAGACATCTTCTTGTTAAACTGGGCTTAGGGATGACACTGCCAGACAAGAATAGTTTTTTGTTGTGGTCTAACCAGTCTCCTGATAACTTATTCATGAGAATAGCCTGTAGTAGTGTCCCATGTGGTCCCATTAAGACTGGAGCTGCAGTAAGATAGATACGTTTCCATGATGTACCTTTTCCTGTAGCCCCCAGTGCAGTGGATGGTGATAAAAAAGAGCCTTAGGGTTAGTCTAGGTCATTAATGAATGATCTTCACTTTTACACATGGCTAATTCCACTACATGGCTGAGACGGCAGGCACTCTCTAGTTGACAGTTATCATATATGGCTGAGCGAGACTTCTTAGGAAATCCTAGGATTTTCATAGGAAAATCCTAAGAATTCCTGGGTATTCTAATTTGTAAGACTATAGTTTGAGAGAGCTACCTATCTTATTTAACCCATCATTCTTGAAAACCCCCAAAAAGGCCTAATTTTTTTATGAATGTTAAAGTGATCTTTGAGGTCACTACACGCTTTCCCACGAAGTTAGCTAGCCGTCTATGCACTAGTTCAACATCTCTTTTAATACGGATTATCCAAACATATTGCATGCCTCTGAGTGGGGCAAAGAGGAATCTGGGGCTCAGAAACTAATCTCAGCGCCAGTTTGGGAAAGCAGTCAGGGCACTTGTAGTGAAATGGTTTCACCTGAGCAGCCAGCAGCAGCCAATTAGCAAGCTGTGTGCTAATCAAGCTGGTCATCTCTCCTCATCTACTCATTACAACCTCCAGCCTCATACACTGGGGGAAACATATCCTAAATGTTTCAACTTATTCCAATAACTCCAGAATCAAGTAAACTTACAACCATGCAAACCATTGACAATATACAAGTCAAAAACATTCTTAGTCAGAATAAACCCAAAAAGTGTTATTAGGGAGCAGAGATCTACATTGTGGTGAGTGGTGAGAGACAGAACACACTAAGTGGGATTTGAAGCAGGGCAGTGGTGAGAGACAGTACACACTAAGTGGGATTTGAAGCAGGGCAGTGGTGAGAGACGGAACACACTTAGTGGGATTTGAAGCAGAGCAGTGTTGAGAGACAGTAAACACTAAGTGGGATTTGAAGCAGGGCAGTGGTGAGAGACAGAACACACTAAGTGGGATTTGAAGCAGGGCAGTGGTGAGAGACAGTAAACACTAAGTGGGATTTGAAGCAGGGCAGTGGTGAGAGACAGAACACACTAAGTGGGATTTGAAGCAGGGCAGTGGTGAGAGACGGAACACACTTAGTGGGATTTGAAGCAGAGCAGTGTTGAGAGACAGTAAACACTAAGTGGGATTTGAAGCAGGGCAGTGGTGAGAGACAGAACACACTAAGTGGGATTTGAAGCAGGGCAGTGGTGAGAGATAGTACACACTAAGTGGGATTTGAAGCTAGGGCAGTGGTGAGAGACAGTAAACACTAAGCGGGATTTGAAGCAGGGCAGTGGTGAGAGACAGTACACACTTAGTGGGATTTGAAGCAGGGCAGTGGTGAGAGACAGAACACACTAAGTGGGATTTGAAGCAGGGCAGTGGTGAGAGACAGAACACACTAAGTGGGATTTGAAGCAGGGCAGTGGTGAGAGACAGAACACACTAAGTGGGATTTGAAGCAGGGCAGTGGTGAGAGATAGTACACACTAAGTGGGATTTAAAGCTAGGGCAGTGGTGAGAGACAGTACACACTAAGTGGGATTTGAAGCAGGGCAGTGGTGAGAGACAGTACACACTTAGTGGGATTTGAAGCAGGGCAGTGGTGAGAGACAGTACACACTAAGTGGGATTTGAAGCAGGGCAGTGGTGAGAGATAGTACACACTAAGTGGGATTTGAAGCAGGGCAGTGGTGAGAGACAGAACACACTAAGTGGGATTTGAAGCAGGGCAGTGGTGAGAGATAGTACACACTAAGTGGGATTTGAAGCAGGGCAGTGGTGAGAGATAGTACACACTAAGTGGGATTTAAAGCTAGGGCAGTGGTGAGAGACAGAACACACTAAGTGGGATTTGAAGCAGGGCAGTGGTGAGAGATAGTACACACTAAGTGGGATTTGAAGCAGGGCAGTGGTGAGAGACAGTACACACTTAGTGGGATTTGAAGCAGGGCAGTGGTGAGAGACAGAACACACTTAGTGGGATTTGAAGCAGGGCAGTGGTGAGAGACAGTACACACTAAGTGGGATTTGAAGCAGGGCAGTGGTGAGAGACAGAACACACTAAGTGGGATTTGAAGCAGGGCAGTGGTGAGAGACAGTACACACTTAGTGGGATTTGAAGCAGGGCAGTGGTGAGAGATAGTACACACTAAGTGGGATTTAAAGCTAGGGCAGTGTTGAGAGACAGAACACACTAAGTGGGATTTGAAGCAGGGCAGTGGTGAGAGATAGTACACACTAAGTGGGATTTGAAGCAGGGCAGTGGTGAGAGACAGTACACACTTAGTGGGATTTGAAGCAGGGCAGTGGTGAGAGATAGTACACACTAAGTGGGATTTGAAGCAGGGCAGTGATGAGAGACAGTACACACTTAGTGGGATTTGAAGCAGGGCAGTGGTGAGAGATAGTACACACTAAGTGGGATTTAAAGCTAGGGCAGTGTTGAGAGACAGAACACACTAAGTGGGATTTGAAGAAGGGCAGTGGTGAGAGACAGAACACACTAAGTGGGATTTGAAGCAGGGCAGTGGTGAGAGATAGTACACACTAAGTGGGATTTGAAGCAGGGCAGTGGTGAGAGACAGAACACACTAAGTGGGATTTGAAGCAGGGCAGTGGTGAGAGATAGTACACACTAAGTGGGATTTAAAGCTAGGGCAGTGGTGAGAGACAGTACACACTAAGTGGGATTTGAAGCAGGGCAGTGGTGAGAGACAGTACACACTTAGTGGGATTTGAAGCAGGGCAGTGGTGAGAGACAGTACACACTAAGTGGGATTTGAAGCAGGGCAGTGGTGAGAGATAGTACACACTAAGTGGGATTTGAAGCAGGGCAGTGGTGAGAGACAGAACACACTAAGTGGGATTTGAAGCAGGGCAGTGGTGAGAGATAGTACACACTAAGTGGGATTTGAAGCAGGGCAGTGGTGAGAGATAGTACACACTAAGTGGGATTTAAAGCTAGGGCAGTGGTGAGAGACAGAACACACTAAGTGGGATTTGAAGCAGGGCAGTGGTGAGAGATAGTACACACTAAGTGGGATTTGAAGCAGGGCAGTGGTGAGAGACAGAACACACTAAGTGGGATTTGAAGCAGGGCAGTGGTGAGAGACAGAACACACTAAGTGGGATTTGAAGCAGGGCAGTGGTGAGAGATAGTACACACTAAGTGGGATTTGAAGCAGGGCAGTGGTGAGAGACAGAACACACTAAGTGGGATTTGAAGCAGGGCAGTGGTGAGAGACGGAACACACTAAGTGGGATTTGAAGCAGGGCAGTGGTGAGAGACAGTACACACTTAGTGGGATTTGAAGCAGGGCAGTGGTGAGAGATAGTACACACTAAGTGGGATTTAAAGCTAGGGCAGTGGTGAGAGAAAGTACACACTAAGTGGGATTTGAAGCAGGGCAGTGATGAGAGATAGTACACACTAAGTGGGATTTGAAGCAGGGCAGTGGTGAGAGACAGAACACACTAAGTGGGATTTGAAGCAGGGCAGTGGTGAGAGACGGAACACACTAAGTGGGATTTGAAGCAGGGCAGTGGTGAGAGACAGTACACACTTAGTGGGATTTGAAGCAGGGCAGTGGTGAGAGACAGAACACACTAAGTGGGATTTGAAGCAGAGCAGTGGTGAGAGATAGTACACACTAAGTGGGATTTGAAGCAGGGCAGTGGTGAGAGACAGAACACACTAAGTGGGATTTGAAGCAGGGCAGTGGTGAGAGACAGAACACACTAAGTGGGATTTGAAGCAGGGCAGTGGTGAGAGACAGAACACACTTAGTGGGATTTGAAGCAGGGCAGTGGTGAGAGACAGAACACACTAAGTGGGATTTGAAGCAGGGCAGTGGTGAGAGACAGAACACACTAAGTGGGATTTGAAGCATGGCAGTGGTGAGAGACAGTACACACTAAGTGGGATTTGAAGCAGGGCAGTGGTGAGAGAAAGTACACACTAAGTGGGATTTGAAGCAGGGCAGTGGTGAGAGATAGTACACACTAAGTGGGATTTGAAGCAGGGCAGTGGTGAGAGATAATACACACTAAGTGGGATTTGAAGCAGGGCAGTGGTGAGAGACAGAACACACTAAGTGGGATTTGAAGCAGGGCAGTGGTGAGAGATAATACACACTAAGTGGGATTTGAAGCAGGGCAGTGGTGAGAGATAGTACACACTAAGTGGGATTTAAAGCTAGGGCAGTGGTGAGAGATAATACACACTAAGTGGGATTTGAAGCAGGGCAGTGGTGAGAGACGGAACACACTTAGTGGCATTTGATGCAGGGCAGTGGTGAGAGACAGTACACACTAAGTGGGATTTAAAGCTAGGGCAGTGGTGAGAGATAATACACACTAAGTGGGATTTGAAGCAGGGCAGTGGTGAGAGATAATACACACTAAGTGGGATTTGAAGCAGGGCAGTGGTGAGAGACAGAACACACTAAGTGGGATTTGAAGCAGGGCAGTGGTGAGAGATAATACACACTAAGTGGGATTTGAAGCAGGGCAGTGGTGAGAGATAGTACACACTAAGTGGGATTTAAAGCTAGGGCAGTGGTGAGAGACGGAACACACTAAGTGGGATTTGAAGCAGGGCAGTGGTGAGAGATAGTACACACTAAGTGGGATTTGAAGCAGGGCAGTGGTGAGAGATAATACACACTAAGTGGGATTTGAAGCAGGGCAGTGGTGAGAGACAGAACACACTAAGTGGGATTTGAAGCAGGGCAGTGGTGAGAGATAGTACACACTAAGTGGGATTTAAAGCTAGGGCAGTGGTGAGAGACAGAACACACTAAGTGGGATTTGAAGCAGGGCAGTGGTGAGAGATAGTACACACTAAGTGGGATTTGAAGCAGGGCAGTGGTGAGAGATAGTACACACTAAGTGGGATTTGAAGCAGGGCAGTGGTGAGAGACAGTACACACTAAGTGGGATTTGAAGCAGGGCAGTGGTGAGAGATAGTACACACTAAGTGGGATTTGAAGCAGGGCAGTGGTGAGAGACAGTACACACTAAGTGGGATTTGAAGCAGGGCAGTGGTGAGAGACAGAACACACTAAGTGGGATTTGAAGCAGGGCAGTGGTGAGAGACAGAACACACTAAGTGGGATTTAAAGCAGGGCAGTGGTGAGAGACAGTACACACTAAGTGGGATTTGAAGCAGGGCAGTGGTGAGAGACAGAACACACTAAGTGGGATTTGAAGCAGGGCAGTGGTGAGAGACAGTAAACACTAAGTGGCAGCACCTTAGATAACCCAGCTATTAGGGCAGGCCCTAGACATAACACTTTCCATTGCTTAGCAGTATAACACTTCCCCTGGTAGTATGAAATATTTTGCAAGTGTCATAATTGTTCTGTTACAGACTTGAAAGAGCATTATAAAGAGAAGCTGAGTTCCTATAAAATGAGCTGATGTCAGGTCTGCTAAAGACTCTCCTAAATTCACTTGAGGTTCCTTCCCATGGACGTCGTCACTAGAGCATAATTTGAGGTCAACTCGCTGCTCCTGCCTGTGTAGGTAGCAAATTAAACCTAGTTTTGCTAGCTATGTTAAGTCTGAATCCATCACCTTTTCACTCGTACACAAATATTTTAGCTCCAGACTAGTAGGTCACACCAAGATCTGCCCTGGAGGGGGTTGTCCCGATAGCCAAGAGGTCTAAGGTATTGCACACTCACTTCTTGCTGTCTGTCAACACTGGAAAGCTTACAATTTTTTCTGCTCAAGGTATGAAAGTCACTAATACCATTGTGTAGCTTTCTAGCTATTCAAAACTTACTTTTCTCAAATAGAGCAGAAATTGACGGTAACATAACAAACCTATAATTCATAATCTGGTACTTGATGGGCAAAATAACTCTCCAGGGCTGGTCATTACTTCTCTTTCCTTACTAGGGAAAGTGGATCTTAGTTTTTAGTTGCTGCACTGAATTTTCAACTTTTCTATCAACTTTTTTTAGATATTCATAATTCATAAATGATGCATTGATGAAGTGTGTGTGCTTAACACACAAAGGAGTTTATTTGACTATATGGACCATAAACATCTGTCCACTGACTTCTTTAAAGCACTTTTGAACATTATAGGTGGAAAGGGCGCTATATCAAATATCAATCATTGTTATTATTATTATTATTATTATCACTAATGAGACCTTTCATTGCAGCACCAGAAAATACAAAAGATATAGTTTTTACTGAAGTTTGCATCTTATAGAAAAGAGATAAGAAATTCATTGAAAGCATTTTACTCAGCTGTTCGTTCTCATGACAGTAGAAGCTTGAAGATATAGATGAGTGAAACCAAAAGAATAGAATTTCTTGAAATTAAATAGTGTATTTCTTTTGTTAAAAAAACAACAAATGGTTCAACAACAGTTTTGATAGGGATCACAGGTACCGATGTGCTCCATACTGATTTTGAATGGGAAAAATATTGTGTCGAAAAAGTGAAATATTGTATTGTATTGTTAAGATTTGAAATATTTATAAAATTGAGTTAATTGTTGCCTTGACATATCTGTATGAAGGAAGTTTGCCATATATTTGTGAAGTTTCTGAAGCTGACAGTGCTAAATTTAACAGAATTAGGTCCCTGGGAGGCAACAGTATAGTTTAAAATATTGTTTAGCTATAGTGTGCTTGAGGAAATACAACTTTGGACCAAAATAATTTCATTTTAATTGTCACCAAAAGGTGCAGTTGAAGCATGGAAAATAGAAGCAGGGTTTGATTAACAGGTTGTCAGTTAATTTGAAAGTGAAATAAAGCCATGGAGAGGTTTAGCTGAGAAGCGTGCACTGTTTAGTGGGTTTATAGCAAGGCATGTAGCACCATGAGGTCCTCGTCAAAGCCGGTAGTTAGGGCTGGAGACCAATAACTGGGAAGGGAAGAAAGCTTAACCAGGAAAAAGTGCTTTACTTCAAAAATGGTTTGATTTCTTAACCATTATGGTGACCTTGAAATAGAAAGGTTATTCCATGGCATAACACGCCTTATTTTAGTTTGGTATTTGTGTTTTTGAGCAATATGCTCATATATCAACATGTTTGCATGTTGTTTATATACTAGAAATATATAATAAAAATGATAAAGACTATAACACTATTATATAGTTATGCTGTTTTTTTTGTTTTTTTAAAATAAAACATGAATTATCATACAAAAATGAGTTGGTAGGGCAATAGTCAATAGGGCAATTTTTCCTCAAAAAGCCATATTGTTTTGTTTGATCAAAACCATTGTCTTGTCATTTACTTATAAATGATCTTTAGCACTACCAGTAGTAATTTACCAGGAATTCCCGCATGTTATAGCACTGGCAAAACAGTGGCTTCACCAGTTAAATATAGAAGCAGCCAGTCCGTTGGACTAGCAAGAAAAACAAACAAAAGTAAACCTTTGACATTATTCTGTATTTCAGGACCTTCTTTAGAATAGGGTAGTCTATGTAGGCAAGTTGTAAGCACAACACACTTGCCTGGCACTCATTTAGGAAATACAGCCTGTGCATATTTTAGGATAGTGATGCTTATATGACTTAAACCAGTAATGGTTAACATTATTTTATATCATAGGACCTTCTCCAAAATAGGCTAGTCAATTCTGGCTGTTTGCAGACACAAAAGCTCACCTGACACCCATAATTTGGAAAGGGAAAGCTGGCATTCTTGTACTATGGGACTGTTGCCTTATTGAGCCCTGGGAGGAACTGGTTTGCTAGGACACTACCAGTTCACTGTAACTGCTTTCCATGGGTTTCTTTGTCTTTAAAAATAACTTCTGCAGATTAAGGTTAAGCTAAGGTTTAAGGCTTCTGAGAAAGTTGTGAGACAGCAGGCAGTCAGTGGCAATGCTTTAGACCAATCGACTAAAGGGCTGGCCTCAGTGGTGGGAGACAGTGGACAGCCAGTAGCAATACTTTAGACCACTCAGCTATAGGGCTGGCCCCAGTGGTGGGAGACAGCGGGCAGTCAGTGGCAATACTTTAGACCACTCAGCCTTAGGGCTGGCCCCAGTGGTGGGAGACAACGGGCAGTCAGTGGCAATACTTTAGACCACTCAGCCTTAGGGCTGGCCCCAGTTGTGGGAGACAGCGGGCAGTCAGTGGCAATACTTTAGACCACTCAGCCTTAGGGCTGGCCCCAGTTGTGGGAGACAGCGGGCAGTCAGTGGCAATACTCTAGACCACTCAGCTATAGGGCTGGCCCCAGTGGTGGGAGACAGTGGGCAGTCAGTGGCAATACTTTAGACTACTCAGCTATAGGGCAGGCCCCAGTGGTGGGAGACAGCGGGCAGTCAGTGGCAATACTTTAGACCATTCAGCCTTAGGGCTGGCCCCAGTGGTGGGAGACAGCGGGGAGTCAGTGGCAATACTTTAGACCACTCAGCCTTAGGGCTGGCCCCAGTGGTGGGAGACAGCGGGCAGTCAGTGGCAATACTTTAGACCACTCAGCCTTAGGGCTGGCCCCAGTGGTGGGAGACAGCGGGGAGTCAGTGGCAATACTTTAGACCACTCAGCTATAAGGCTGGCCCCAGTGGTGGGAGACAGCGGGGAGTCAGTGGCAATACTTTAGACCACTCAGCTATAGGGCTGGCCCCAGTGGTGGGAGACAGCGGGGAGTCAGTGGCAATACTCTAGACCACTCAGCTATAGGGCAGGCCCTAGTGGTGGGAGACAGCGGGGAGTCAGTGGCAATACTTTAGACCACTCAGCTATAGGGCAGGCCCCAGTGGTGGGAGACAGCGGGGAGTCAGTGGCAATACTTTAGACTACTCAGCTATAGGGCAGGCCCCAGTGGTGGGAGACAGCAGGCAGTCAGTGGCAATGCTTTAGACCACTCAGCTATAGGGCTGGCCCCAGTGGTGGGAGACAGCGGGGAGTCAGCGGGGAGTCAGTGGCAATACTTTAGACCACTCAGCTATAGGGCAGGCCCCAGTTGTGGGAGACAGCAGGCAGTCAATAGCAATGCCTTAGACCACTCAGCTTTTAGGGCTGGCCCAGTGGTGGGAGACAGCGGGCAGTAAGTGGCAATACTTTAGACCACTCAGCTATGAGGGCAGGCCCCAGTTGTGGGAGACAGCAGGCAGTCAATAGCAATGCCTTAGACCACTCAGCTTTTAGGGCTGGCCCAGTGGTGGGAGACAGCGGGCAGTCAGTGGCAATACTTTAGACCATTCAGCCTTAGGGCAGGCCCCAGTGGTGGGAGACAGCGGGCAGTCAGTGGCAATGCTTTAGACCACTCAGCTAAAGGGCTGGCCCCAGTGATGGGAGACAGCGGGCAGTCAATTGGTATGCTTTAGACCACTCAGCTATAGGGCAGGCCCCAGTGGTGGGGGACAGCGGGCAGTCAGTGGCAATACTTTAGACCACTCAGCTATGAGGGCAGGCCCCAGTGGTGGGAGACAACAGGCAGTCAATTGCAATGCCTTAGACCACTCAGCTATTAGGGCTGGCCCAGTGGTGGGAGACAGCAGGCAGTCAGTGCCAATACTTTAGACCACTCAGCTATAGGGCAGGCCCCAGTAGTGTGAAGCAGCAGGCAGTCAGTGGCAATGCTTTAGACCACTCAGCTATAGGCAGGCCCCAGTAGTGTGAAGCAGCAGGCAGTCAGTGGCAATGCTTTAGACCACTCAGCTATAGGCAGGCCCCAGTAGTGTGAAGCAGCAGGCAGTCAGTGGCAATGCTTTAGACCACTCAGCTATAGGGCAGGCCCCAGTGGTGGGGGACAGCGGGCAGTCAGTGGCAATACTTTAGACCACTCAGCTATAGGGCAGGCCCCAGTAGTGTGAAGCAGCAGGCAGTCAGTGGCAATGCTTTAGACCACTCAGCTATAGGGCAGGCCCCAGTGGTGGGAGACAGCGGGCAGTCAGTGGCAATGCTTTAGACCACTGAGCTATAGGCAGGCCCCAGTAGTGTGAAGCAGCAGGCAGTCAGTGGCAATGCTTTAGACCACTCAGCTATAGGCAGGCCCCAGTAGTGTGAAGCAGCAGGCAGTCAGTGGCAATGCTTTAGACCACTCAGCTATAGGGCAGGCCTCAGTGGTGGGAGACAGCGGGCAGTCAGTGGCAATGCTTTAGACCACTCAGCTATAGGCAGGCCCCAGTGGTGGGGACAGCAGGCAGTCAGTGGCAATGCTTTAGACCACTCCGCTATAGGCAGGCCCCAGTAGTGTGAAGCAGCAGGCAGTCAGTGGCAATGCTTTAGACCACTCAGCTATAGGGCAGGCCCCAGTAGTGTGAAGCAGCAGGCAGTCAGTGGCAATGCTTTAGACCACTCAGCTATAGGCAGGCCCCAGTAGTGTGAAGCAGCAGGCAGTCAGTGGCAATGCTTTAGACCACTCAGCTATAGGCAGGTCCCAGTAGTGTGAAGCAGCAGGCAGTCAGTGGCAATGCTTTAGACCACTCAGCTATAGGGCAGGCCCCAGTGGTGGGAGACAGCGGGCAGTCAGTGGCAATGCTTTAGACCACTCAGCTATAGGGCAGGCCCCAGTGGTGGGGACAGCAGGCAGTCAGTGGCAATGCTTTAGACCACTCAGCTATAGGGCAGGCCCCAGTAGTGTGAAGCAGCAGGCAGTCAGTGGCAATGCTTTAGACCACTCAGCTATAGGCAGGCCCCAGTAGTGTGAAGCAGCAGGCAGTCAGTGGCAATGCTTTAGACCACTCAGCTATAGGGCAGGCCCCAGTAGTGTGAAGCAGCAGGCAGTCAGCGGCAATGCTTTAGACCACTCAGCTATAGGGCAGGCCCCAGTAGTGTGAAGCAGCAGGCAGTCAGTGGCAATGCTTTAGACCACTCAGCTATAGGGCAGGCCCCAGTAGTGTGAAGCAGCAGGCAGTCAGTGGCAATGCTTTAGACCACTCAGCTATAGGCAGGCCCCAGTAGTGTGAAGCAGCAGGCAGTCAGTGGCAATGCTTTAGACCACTCAGCTATAGGCAGGCCCCAGTAGTGTGAAGCAGCAGGCAGTCAGTGGCAATGCTTTAGACCACTCAGCTATAGGCATGCCCCAGTAGTGTGAAGCAGCAGGCAGTCAGTGGCAATGCTTTAGACCACTCAGCTATAGGCAGGTCCCAGTAGTGTGAAGCAGCAGGCAGTCAGTGGCAATGCTTTAGACCACTCAGCTATAGGCAGGCCCCAGTAGTGTGAAGCAGCAGGCAGTCAGTGGCAATGCTTTAGACCACTCAGCTATAGGCAGGCCCCAGTAGTGTGAAGCAGCAGGCAGTCAGTGGCAATGCTTTAGACCACTCAGCTATAGGCAGGCCCCAGTAGTGTGAAGCAGCAGGCAGTCAGTGGCAATGCTTTAGACCACTCAGCTATAGGCAGGCCCCAGTAGTGTGAAGCAGCAGGCAGTCAGTGGCAATGCTTTAGACCACTCAGCTATAGGGCAGGCCCCAGTAGTGTGAAGCAGCAGGCAGTCAGTGGCAATGCTTTAGACCACTCAGCTATAGGGCAGGCCCCAGTGGTGGGGACAGCAGGCAGTCAGTGGCAATGCTTTAGACCACTCAGCTATAGGCAGGCCCCAGTAGTGTGAAGCAGCAGGCAGTCAGTGGCAATGCTTTAGACCACTCAGCTATAGGGCAGGCCCCAGTAGTGTGAAGCAGCAGGCAGTCAGTGGCAATGCTTTAGACCACTCAGCTATAGGGCAGGCCCCAGTAGTGTGAAGCAGCAGGCAGTCAGTGGCAATGCTTTAGACCACTCAGCTATAGGCAGGCCCCAGTAGTGTGAAGCAGCAGGCAGTCAGTGGCAATGCTTTAGACCACTCAGCTATAGGGCTGGCCCCAGTAGTGTGAAGCAGCAGGCAGTCAGTGGCAATGCTTTAGACCACTCAGCTATAGGGCAGGCCCCAGTGGTGGGAGACAGCGGGCAGTCAGTGGCAATGCTTTAGACCACTCAGCTATAGGGCAGGCCCCAGTAGTGTGAAGCAGCAGGCAGTCAGTGGCAATGCTTTAGACCACTCAGCTATAGGGCAGGCCCCAGTAGTGTGAAGCAGCAGGCAGTCAGTGGCAATGCTTTAGACCACTCAGCTATAGGGCAGGCCCCAGTGGTGGGAGACAGCGGGCAGTCAGTGGCAATGCTTTAGACCACTCAGCTATAGGCAGGCCCCTGTAGTGTGAAGCAGCAGGCAGTCAGTGGCAATGCTTTAGACCACTCAGCTATAGGCAGGCCCCTGTAGTGTGAAGTAGCAGGCAGTCAGTGGCAATGCTTTAGACCACTCAGCTATAGGGCAGGCCCCAGTAGTGTGAAGCAGCAGGCAGTCAGTGGCAATGCTTTAGACCACTCAGCTATAGGGCTGGCCCCAGTAGTGTGAAGCAGCAGGCAGTCAGTGGCAATGCTTTAGACCACTCAGCTATAGGTAGGCCCCAGTAGTGTGAAGCAGCAGGCAGTCAGTGGCAATGCTTTAGACCACTCAGCTATAGGGCTGGCCCCAGTAGTGTGAAGCAGCAGGCAGTCAGTGGCAATGCTTTAGACCACTCAGCTATAGGGCTGGCCCCAGTAGTGTGAAGCAGCAGGCAGTCAATGGCAATGCTTTAGACCACTCAGCTATAGGCAGGCCCCAGTGGTGGGAGACAGCGGGCAGTCAGTGGCAATGCTTTAGACCACTCCGCTATAGGCAGGCCCCAGTAGTGTGAAGCAGCAGGCAGTCAGTGGCAATGCTTTAGACCACTCAGCTATAGGCAGGCCCCAGTGGTGGGAGACAGCGGGCAGTCAGTGGCAATGCTTTAGACCACTCCGCTATAGGCAGGCCCCAGTAGTGTGAAGCAGCAGGCAGTCAGTGGCAATGCTTTAGACCACTCAGCTATAGGGCTGGCCCCAGTAGTGTGAAGCAGCAGGCAGTCAGTGGCAATGCTTTAGACCACTCCGCTATAGGCAGGCCCCAGTAGTGTGAAGCAGCAGGCAGTCAGTGGCAATGCTTTAGACCACTCAGCTATAGGGCTGGCCCCAGTAGTGTGAAGCAGCAGGCAGTCAGTGGCAATGCTTTAGACCACTCAGCTATAGGGCTGGCCCCAGTAGTGTGAAGCAGCAGGCAGTCAGTGGCAAGGAGAAGAGAAGACTTGTTTGCCGTAGAAGCTCAGCTGTTGGCATAGACAGTGTGCACCTGCTCCTCACTGCGTCAGGATACACTATTGTTTATTTATGTCTGCTCTTAGCCAACCATTTATATACAGAGCCCACACAGGTGCTCTGACAGCTTACACACTATGTCAAAAATGGGGGGAACATTTCAAAAATGTTGTAAGAAATAATTATTGTTTTGGTGGAGGAGTTATAGTTTCTGTGGCATTTTATTCTAATTTATCAGTCTGTTAGAAAAGATTACTGAAGATAATACATAAAAATGCAATTGGAAGGTAGGTGATCCTTGCTACCAGCTGAAATGTTATGTATTTTTATTTGATGGACTGTAGTGGTAACAGAACATGCATCTCAGGTTCAATTCCCCCTGGATCCCCATCAGCAGGATGCAGGCTAGCTGGTTGCTATACACGTGTGCTGCACTGTGAAGGGCTATCCATCATGCCGTAGCAACCCAAAGACCACCTAGGACTAGTTGTGAAGAGAAAGGAATATCCTGCTCAGGTTTGCAGGCTTCTGTTGTCCTGGTATGACCTATTAGCTGTTGAAGTGATGTGATTCCCAACAAACAAACAAACACTTATTTCTTACAGGTTCTGACTGACAAATACTGGTTTCCTTCCACATTCATAGAGGCAACCAGGATTGTAATGTTAGCCCAGGGATGAAAAAAGGAAAAATGTATCATTTTGTATCTGGGCCCCAAATCTAATTAGTGAACATCTATATCAGTGAATTCCAGGAAATGAGATTTCAGGTCCAAGTTAATTGGTTGTGCCATCTACATGTAAAAGAAATGATTCATTTTTGAAAACTCTCTAATTGAGTTTCATATATCATAGTGTCTATCTTAACCTTGCCAGACCTGGTGTTTCCCTTGATGCATGCTACATTTAAAAACAATTTGACCCTCAAGCATAAAGTTGCAAAGTCTTTAAAGAAATAGATTTAGATTTTGAAAGATATTACCATATTGCTAAACCATTTTTTGGTTTAAAGATGGGATGACTAACCAGCTGAATTATGACCGTTCTGTAGCCAGCTGCAGTATCATATTTTATCTTAGCCTTCTCATTTCATAGATATGTAAAAAGTGTTGCTAAATGTACTTTTCATTTTCTCTTGGGTTATTATCTCTTCATGAGAGGTTTCTAGCCGGCCAACTCTGTGATTACAGTAAGAGGTCCCAGGTGTGTATATGATCTTGCTGCTTGATCATCCATTATCATCAATCTTTTACTGTCATATGGGGAAATATGATAATCTACTGGAAATCCATAATGTCAACGAGGAAATAATCTTCCCGAATATACCTAATGGGTTCAAGACGATCAAATTTTAAATGGTATCTTAGGCCATTTTTGTTGGTATGGTGTGGCAGACGTGTGCAGGCAGGGAAAATCTTAAAACGGGAAATTCCCAAAATAGTCATCTTTCAGGGAATAAAAATCCCAGGAAATTTACCCGTTCACAGTATTTATTTTCTCAGCACAAAGTTGTGGTGTCAGCTCTCCTTGCACTAACGGGCCAAGCTAATGCAAGGGCTACAACTGAATTATTCAATTATTTTCCAGCTATCCATATAAGGCATATGGCCCCAGCATGTTACCTTAAATTGTGAGATCTATGCTGCTTTCCTCAATGTTGGACCTAGTACAAACGTACAGCAATAGTTATGATATTAATCAAATCATAAATGACCTGACCCCTTCAGTAGTATCTCCTTGTCAAAAAAAATTTGTAGACTATTTGAAGGAGAATGGTTAGTTGAAAATCAACTCACAGTTCTCTTATTTTGTGAATCAATATTATATTCCGGTTCTATAATTTGACCATTCAGCCTGTACAAAGTATCAGGGCTGCCCAAGTTGTAGCCCTTTTACCTAAATAAGTAACAGGCCCTGAATTTATCAACAGGTTTTTTGGGGGATGGAAACGTTACAACCAACGGAGTGTAGGGTAAATATGCCATTGTGAGGATGGTTCACTAAAATGGTTGCAAGTCTGCAATTGTAACTTCCTCTGTTTGCATTGCCCTTGAGAAATTTAGTTTTAGCAGAAATGTAAAACATGCACTGATGCCACTCCATCCGTTGTGGGTATGAGAAAGTGTGTTTAGTGTATAAGGCCTAAAAAAAGTTGTTTGTTTCCTGTAACCCTACCCTAACAAGTTTTTATTCAAAAACCCTACCCTAAAGTTTTTTCAGCTCTCAAAGCTCCCAATCAACGTAAATCATACATAAAACACACATTTTTGACCAAAAAAATGATGCAAAAAAAATAATAATTACAGACCTACCTACCCCATTTTTTTTCACACACCGTTACAGGAAACAAACAATATTTTTTTCTTGGCCTAATCCATACACTAGCAAACCCATCAATAGTTTGAATAGACCACATAAAATATTTAATAGGAAACAGACTCCAAACACAGAATACAAAATTTGATAACACCCCAACCAACAAGGACAATGGGTCACATTTAACACTATATCGCTAATTTTATTTCAAACTTTGCATAAAGCTTCCTTGAACTGGGATCTTTCCAAAATTAAAATCTAGTAGCACAAACCTCCTAAAGGGGGGGGGGGGGGGGGGGGGGGGGTCCCATACTAATTGTTGAGTAAAATTGCGCCAACTACAAGGTGTTTTCGGTGAAGTGTTGTCAAGGCATGTACTATGTTAACTTGTTGCTGGCATGGTAATATACATTTATAATTACTATGAATGCATGTATTTTATTTGTGTATGTTTACTTTGTTGGTGCATGATTATCAAGATACCCCCGTCCTTTGGCTGCAAGATTCCCAATTGTGACTACAAGGATTTTAGGCATGGTCAGCCCTCAATATATATTGCCTGAAAGGTCTTCTGATGAGAAATACATATGGAAAATCCATCTATAATTGTGGACTGTAGACAATCATATTTCACAAATGTGGAGGAAAGACCAATACCAGTAATGAGGGAAGGTTAGCACATATTTTCCAATGTTTGCTCCATTCAAATTTTATCTCTAGGATTTAATTGTGAAAAATGGAAAATAGTGCATAACTTTGTAACAAAGGAAAACTTTGAAAAAAATGTGATATCATTTTCTATGTTATACTCTTAGCTATAGCTTTGCCAAATTTCAAGCAAATCTGATAACATTTGCTACCCAGAATGCATGTTTAAAGTGACCATCACCGTTTTGATGAAATTTGGTACAGAGAAGCTTGTGTGCAAGCCTATCAGCGTTTCTATGATCTCTAGTCCTAGTCTGTGATCTCTAACTTTGCTCAGTGATGGCCTTGACAGTCACAGCCATTCTGGTGATGTCAAGAAAAGGGTGAAGGGTTTAACATATGTAAATATTCGAAAATAACCCAACATTCGCAAATTAGCCAAATAAGCCACCCTAAGTTGATAATGATTTTCTCCAGGGAAATACAGCATGCCCGAGGCAAGGTGTGTCATAATGTAGTCTTCTTAACCTATTCTGGGGCTATCACAGAGAGTTATGGGCTAGTCAAGACTAACGCCTATGAGTTTGTAAGGAGAATTGCCACTGGTTGCTTGTCGTCCCTCACCAATGCCCAGTTGTCTGTCTGGCTGGAGGCGTGTGAGGAAATTGCCTGCCTGTGACTAAGAGTTTGGCAGTGGATTTTGATGCTAAGGGTTTCCTCCTCCAATAGCAAATGGCTAGTCATGATTTTGCCTTGAAATATGACAGAAAAATCAGAAATAACTTATTAGTCCCCTTAGCCTTCAGTGCTGGACCAAAAGGGTATTTGAGGCAGCACATACACATAAGATCTGTTTTAATTTGTAATTGAGGCCACTGGATTCCAATCCTTTTTTTCATTTATTTTCAATTTCAGTAATCAGCTGTCTGCTTTCCCCTACAACTATCAAACTTGTCTCCCTGCCAATAGATAGTTGATAACAGTCAGAGCTAGCAGTAATGCTTGTCTCCCTGCCAATAGACAGTTGATAACAGTCAGAGCTAGCAGTAATGCTTGTCTCCCTGCCAATAGACAGTTGATAACAGTCAGAGCTAGCAGTAATGCTTGTCTCCCTGCCAATAGACAGTTGATAACAGTCAGAGCTAGCAGTAATGCTTGTCTCCCTGCCAATAGACAGTTGATAACAGTCAGAGCTAGCAGTAATGCTTGTCTCCCTGCCAATAGACAGTTGATAACAGTCAGAGCTAGCAGTAATGCTTGTCTCCCTGCCAATAGACAGTTGATAACAGTCAGAGCTAGCAGTAATGCTTGTCTCCCTGCCAATAGACAGTTGATAACAGTCATAGCTAGCAGTAATGCTTGTCTCCCTGCCAATAGACAGTTGATAACAGTCATAGCTAGCAGTAATGCTTGTCTCCCTGCCAATAGACAGTTGATAACAGTCAGAGCTAGCAGTAATGCTTGTCTCCCTGCCAATAGACAGTTGATAACAGTCAGAGCTAGCAGTAATGCTTGTCTCCCTGCCAATAGACAGTTGATAACAGTCAGAGCTAGCAGTAATGCTTGTCTCCCTGCCAATAGACAGTTGATAACAGTCAGAGCTAGCAGTAATGCTTGTCTCCATGCCAATAGACAGTTGATAACAGTCAGAGCTAGCAGTAATGCTTGTCTCCCTGCCAATAGACAGTTGATAACAGTCAGAGCTAGCAGTAATGCTTGTCTCCCTGCCAATAGACAGTTGATAACAGTCAGAGCTAGCAGTAATGCTTGTCTCCATGCCAATAGACAGTTGATAACAGTCAGAGCTAGCAGTAATGCTTGTCTCCCTGCCAATAGACAGTTGATAACAGTCAGAGCTAGCAGTAATGCTTGTCTCCCTGCCAATAGACAGTTGATAACAGTCAGAGCTAGCAGTAATGCTTGTCTCCATGCCAATAGACAGTTGATAACAGTCAGAGCTAGCAGTAATGCATTTCCATATTCAGTTCCAGTGATGCAGACATACAAAACTGTCGTCAAGATTTCTTTTTTGCTTTATTGCAATTGGATTTACCTTACTCCAAATAGGAGCAAGTTAATTAGCTGATAGGATGTTTATGGCTGTTTATGAGGTTGTTTCCATGGTAACTAGATAATGATGATGATTTGATATGTAAGGGTGTTTACGAGGTTGTTTCCATAGTGACGCATTAATCATGGTGATTTGATATGTAAGGGTGTGAACCAGGTTGTTCCCATGGTAACGAGTTAATCATCAGTGATATGATATGTAAGGTGTTTACGAGGCTGTTTCCATGGTTACTAGTCAATCATCTGGGTCTTCTCATATCTTTTCATTAGTCTCAAGTAGGTCTTCAGTGTAGTGCAAGTGCAGTAAAATTACACCTGTGCTTGTATCTATCACTATTGCAGGACCAGGGGGGTCGTAGCCCTGATTTATAGCTTGCCACAGGAAAACACCAAACACCAAACACCAAACAGCACAAGGGGTCCACTCAAACTCTTTGCCTTATTTTGTACATACAGAGCCATTATGTATCAATAATAAAGTGCCTAAAGCAATGTATTCACAGCTTGACTGAAAAAGAAATTCTTAATGTATTACTGAGAATATGCTTGAAATTTTGTGCACAAAAGGTAGAAACAAATATTGTTATAATATGATAAGATATGATTGTTGCATTCTAGTGATGATGTGGCTTAGATATATTTTCATCATTCAAACTTACATTCTCAACCCTGGAAAAAGTGTACATTGCTAGTTATTCACTCACTCTTTCCTTATTATTTGGCATGATCTTGTTCTTTTCCTCATGCTCTTCATGATGTTAAACCATGATCATTAATTATCATCTAATCCTTAACTCTAACTCTTGAGTACTACTTTTTTTCCATTCTTTGTCCTATTTTAGCATATTCTAGGAGGGGATTGACCTCTGATTTTGTGTATGTGTAGAATGCTGGCCTAGATCATCTTGTGGTGTAGACAGGTATGTCCCTATGTGATGTCACTGTTAAGTAAAGTCTCTGTGAAGGCATCACAGGTATTGATAATCTCTTGGTTATTTGGATGTAATATTATGCCATCAGTATAATCATACATTAGGTAATTCATTTCATTAGTTATCACAGGGTGAGGTTCCACATCGAGCTGGCGAGAATTAGACTTTATGCAAATGATATGGTAATGAGCTTTTTGGGTCGCATTCGATATTTCGAAAAAGTCGAGTGTGACTTTTGTCACGGAGTTAGGCAATTCAAATTCGACAGGTTTTTTGTGGGTCAAAAATGAAAAGTCGAATTCCCAAATGAAAAGTCGCACGCGCAAAAAGGGGCTTCTCAAATTTTTTGAGAGGCCCCTTCTTCTGCGTTCAAACAAATGCGACAGCAATTTTCGGGATTCGACTTTTGCAATATGGTAATGAGGTTCCTCCCCTTTTCTAATTTGCATAAAGTCGAATGCGACATTTGTAATGATTATTTGCGATCCCATTCGACTTTTGGAAAGTCAAATGCGCTAAATTAAATACTGTAGAACACACATATGACACGTGTCCCAAATATAGCGAATTGGGGAGCATCATAGCGTATCTTTATGTTAGCGGCAGTAGCCGCCACTGACAGCGCCAAAATACAGAAAGAAAAGTACAGCGTTTATATACATAGCGAAGCAGAACCACACTCTATGTACGCTATATATAAACAGACTCGTAAATTATGTGTTCTAAAGTAGCGCATTCGACTACTTCCTTCCTCAAACCAGATGCAAATATTTTCCCACTTTCCCAATGTTGCATTTGTCTTATTTTCTGTCGCATTTGACATTTTATTGTCGAATGCGACCTGTTCAATATCGCATTTGAGTTCTAAAAGGTCCAATGTGTTAAAAAATGAAAATAGCATTCGATTTTTTGAAAATTGCATTCGACTTATTGGTAGTCGAATGCGACATTTGGGAATTCGAATGCAACTTGTCAATGTCGCATTAGACTAACCTGTCAATCAAACAACTTATTACCATAAGGTCGAATGCGACGAGTGTTTTCGACCTTCTAACACTGCTTTTCGACTTTCAGTGATGCCACATCGCAATCGACACGCATCTTTTTGCCCAACCATACAACACCTTTGCGGGTCACATTCGACTTTCTAGCGATTCTGAGATATTTCTTGAAAACGTGTCGTATTCTCTCCAGCTCGATGTGGAACCTCACCCATAGTCAGTTACTAGTATTGGGGCATCATACCTCACAAGTATAGCATAATGTCAATTTAGTACGTAGGCATTCATAGAAATAATGACAAACAAGTAAGATATATAGCTGTGTAACTCAAGGCCTTGAAAAATTTACATTGAAAAATATGTTTCTGGCATTTGACTAATAATTACTGAACTTAGAATAAAGCCATTTTATGACATTTTTTTTACAGTTTTACAGCTTGCTGAAAAAAACTTTTATGTATAAACAATTTGGAAACAATTAGTCAATTACCTGTATTAGGTCACTCTTTACACCTGATGGAGGGTGCAACACAATTGGTCAATTAGTCAACCCTGAAAAATTAACCTTCCCCTCTTATCGGAGTTCTGGCCAAAACAGAGTTAATTCATTGTGAAAGAAATTGCAAGCGCCATATGACCTTCCTGTATCAGTTTATTGTAGGCAGAGACATCTAACACCAACTTATGAAATAGATATTATACAAACTTGACCACTCTGACCACCTTGACTAGGGTTGGGAATCAGTTGCAGCCAGCAGATTGAGGTCTAGAGCACAATAAGTGATACTCTAGGACAATTGCTTGCTATTAGCACCCACTTTAACTTTGTTTTGAAAGCTGACATCTTGCCGGTTTTTTAGTTCTATTTTTCGTCCCTAGGTGAGCACCTTTTCCGATTATTATCAATTAACGATTTTGTAATCAATAAATCCGTAAAAAAGAGTAAAGCGAGTGATTATCGATTATAATCGATGCTCGGCCCAACACTAACCTTGGCCATTTGGTGCCTGGTTAGATGGTAACTTAATGGAGCAAGTTTCAAAATATCAATGACAGCGCTTTAAGTACAAGTATGATCTAGCTCCTGTTTTTCTCGACCCTTGACTTGCTCTATAGGTTTTAGTTATAATGTATGGATTATGATATGCACTAACTGAAATAGGGTCATACAGGGGAGCTTTATCAGCAAATCCCCTTTATTGCGTAACAGATTGAGCTCTATTCAACTAGAGTGGAAATACTCCTGACTGAACAAAATCCAATGGATTTAGACCCTAATGCTGTATAATGTCACAGGGGACTTTGTGACTTATTGAGGGGTCTTTGTGGCTCACCCATACAGGTTTACTGGTGGGGATAGGTCAGAGAGTACACATGGCTAATTATATGTAGTTTTACACATTCATCCAAGTCCATAGCCTAAACCATCAGTATCTCCCTGTCCATGACTGAAACTCCAGATCCCTGCCTCACCAATCTCTATGAACCGGTATTTACATACAACAGGGACGGATCCAGGATTTGAGAAGGGGGGGTTCGCTATAATTCCGAAAAGTGAAACTTGTGGCGCAACTAACAATTTCTAAAAACACCACCAGGGGTCAACTGGTTTTTCTTTTGCGATTCCTCTCGATTAATCTTTCACCTCACGAGAGCATCTTGAAGGCATGTCCAGCCAGTCTTAACTCAAACCCAAATTATATGCTCAATGCCATAAGGCTAACATCAGTTAAACATAGTCAAAAATAACAATTTAGTATTTAGTCAATTTCTAGAGTGACAAGATTGTTAAGCCTCATCACTTTTATTATTTTTAAATGTGGTTATTCATATGTCTGTATTGACAAACAATTTATGCAAAACGGGAGACAGGTTCAGAAAATACAGTAGACTATTGTTCTATTACTTTCTAGTTGGCCCCTCTAGTGTGCAGTCATTCGTGGCTAGCCTACAGAGATGTTGATTACTAATACAGCTCCCTGCTAGCCTAGTAGGGATTAGTTGTCCTTTAAGGATTTGCAGGAATCAAATGATCTAGACTACCGGAAGTTTAAGATGTCGGCGAAACCCCATCACCTAACAAACTATTCTTAGCCTGCAAATCAAACCCCTGGAATCTGTCTGTTAGAGTTAACAGCAGATAATCCCCCATAAACTGGATGTTCACCCACTCCGGCCAACCCCTTTCTGACACCAATCAGTCTGTCGCCTTCTTAAGGCAATTGCAATTTGTGACCATGGCAGGATAAACAGCTAGTTCTAATGCGTGTCCACAGGTGGCGTGGTGATGCAAAGTGACTCACCAGTCAGGGGGGGTTCGTCGAACCAGTCGAACCCCCCCTGGATCCGCAACTGTACAACATTGTAGAGGATTGGTCAATTGTATTCTCTACGGGTGGCACCCCTTCAATTAGGATAGTCAATACACGTCACATACATAGGAACAGTTGATTGCAATAACAGTTAATTAGCAGATAAACATTAAGGGTGGGACTGGGACATCATTGTTTAGGATGGTCAGCTGGTGAGCTGGCACTCTAATGGCTAAAACCTTGATAACAAAATAAACAAACGTTTGTTGAACTATTTGTCTGGTGCAAGGGGTTAAAGTATTAACTTTCTAGAAATTGTTATTTTCCCTATCAGATAATCAGTCATCATTGTATCTGAAGATGGTCATATGTAGGAAAGTTCATAGCACACACAAAGTTTATTCCTCCTTGTCCTGGATAGATAGTCATCCATAGAAAAAACTTGATATCTGGGACATAGCAATTTCTCAAACTGTAATCATTAATGTCTTGTTTCTCCTTCTTTTTGCATAGAGTACTTTTGTATCCTTTAAAGAGAATCAAATCCTGTTTGTTTTTGAATGCTCCTTGTATATATGTTGAAATTGTCACAATGGGCTAGCACTTGTGCTTGTATCACACCTGTGATAGGG
Organism: Maea johnstoni; assembly: GCA_963942565.1. Taxonomy (NCBI): domain Eukaryota; kingdom Metazoa; phylum Annelida; class Polychaeta; order Spionida; family Magelonidae; genus Maea; species Maea johnstoni. Next base: position 1,767,164 of record OZ012694.1, read on the forward strand.
GGTCACTGATGAGTAGACTCTTGTATTAGTAGTAGTACATCTCTTTATTGGGCTAATTGTACAGGTAACTTGTGATGCTGGGCCCAGAAGTGAAGTTCTAGGGCTGTGCAGCAGAGTTTCAACCAGTCTCAGGTCATGTGACCTGGCTTGACCACCTGACTGATACCCTTGTCAGGCAGCCAATCCATAACCTCTAAATAATTCCATGTTCATAGTAATGAGGCAGGGGTGGCCTCTTAGCCCCACCCTTTTTAGAGATGCCAGCAACTATTTTGACCCATCCCTAAGGGTTGAATGAGACAATGAGTAAATTAGGATGCTTACTCACTGGCAGACCTAAGTCCACACCTGGCCCTGGCAGGCGCCTAAGTGCAATCAGGCAGTCCCAGCTGAGTGCCCCAAACTGCCAGGCAGGCACCAAGGCAGACTGGTAATTGTGATCAAATTGCCCAGCTGGTGCCAGTCAGGTCCTGAGAACAATATGAGTTTACTTCAAAGGATGGTAGGGATAATCCTTTAATTATCTGTGGCTGGCATGGCTCTAATCAAGGGTAACATGGGTGAACATGAAGCACTGGAGTAAAGTATGAAAAACCCTAAAAACATACTAAATATCATTCAAAATGAAAGAGAGATTACAATAAAATAACTAAATCTAACCTAGTAATAAAGGTATGTACATATGTATGTATGTACGTTCAGATCATGTGATGTATGATACAATTTGGGGTGATGTGTTATCAAATGAAATTATTAAATGATCAACCCCTAAGAAGCTAAAATCACTATGATAATTGCATAGGTCCGGTTATCACACTAGAAGCTTGGGTATTGAAGAGCCCTGTATTGACTTGTAGGGCAGTATTCAATCCGCATTCATCACACCATGTAGATAAAGCTCTCCAGTTGATAAGTGAACACTGCTCTTAATTGTTCCTCTTACAGTAGAACACAATTTGGCTAAGACAGCATTAAGCGGTTAAATATTCCTATTTCCGCATCTAGTCAGCAAGTGAATTATCAAATATGCGAAAATACCCAATAAGCTTCCTTTCCCAAAGAGTCTCTAAAACACCTAAATAACTTTGCAATACTTTTGAAATGCAACATTTTAATATAGGAGCAACCTTGCATGTTTTATATTGTGGGCCAATAAGTTCTTGGCTTCTTTAGTCATTTAAGCTCAATAATTTTGCTAATGGTACACAGCTCTTGAACATGGGCGTAAAATAGCAATGCTACTAAGCTGAAGCTACTCAGTGCCTGCCAACCCTCATTGTAGATGTATCCCTTCAACTACCAGACATCACAGCTGGTCAAACTATGATCAAACAGGTACAATTCATTGTGGTTCTTGTGAGATATTCAAAGGAGTTATATGAAGGATAAGTGAACAAAACAAGTTTCAATCAAACATTTCCCCTATCCTAGTTCTTAATATGCACTGTTTACTTATAGTTGCTAAACTCTGTGCAGCAACTTAGGTGGATACATAGCTTGAAGTGTTGTGGGTTAAAGCAGATGATGCAGGTAGGAGCTGTTAATTTGATGGCCATGGGCGTAATGAGGTGTCTGCTAAGATCTAATTGGGACAGCTTGAAATTGCATTAGTATATGTGAAGCCGTGTTGAAGAACAAAGGAGTAACTGCTTTTAGTCTCCCGTTACCTGCTGCTAATCAGCTAACTCACTTACATGCAACTTACTCCTCTCAAGGCCAACTATTTGCTACTACATACTTCTACCTAATTTTCTTGTGTTCTGAAGTCTTTACAAGAGAGCCTTGTCTGGGATCCATAGGCATATATCACCATATCATCTGATGCAAATTCAGTGTCATAATTACCTCCTCTTCAGATCAAATCTCAAATCACTACTAGCGTAGGGTTTTTCACAATGTAATTTCATTTTCTGAATATCTCACTTTTGAAGAAAAGTACCATGAAATTCTATGTACATTTTAGAAAAGATCAGCTAGGAATCTATTCCAATAGGATTTAATAAGTACAGCAAACTTCTTGATGGAGGCTTTTTGCAGCTATTTTTATTGAAATTTCATTGTGACAATTATTTTCAAAAGACTTCTCCGAAATAATCCAGCCTATTTTTGGGAAGGTGTAAGGGTGAATAGGTCAAGTGCCATGATCCGAATTAAACAGTTTTAAGGTAGTCAGTTAGTTAGTTCTGGCATCATTCTGGCATTAGTTGGAATTTCATTCTCTAAAACTTTTCAAAAGATACCCCTGCCACTTCAATACTCCAGCCTTTATTGGTCAGCTGCAGGGAGTAAAAGGTTAAGTGGCTGTGATCTGAATTAGACCATATCGTATATTAGTTGTGGCATGAGTTAATTAAGGTAGTCGACCTCTATTGACTTTCATTAGTATCTTCCAATATTGAGTCCCGCTTCTCCTGAGCAGCCGGCGAGTAGGAGCAGGCAGGCAGGCAGGCAGTCGCACTGAAAATAGCAGCATTACCCCCCTTTCAATGTTATGGTGATTACAGGCTTGATTTGATATAATCAGGCCATCGATCTATCACTTATCTTGCAGGTGAAGCTCAATCTAATAGTCTACCCACATGCATTCCGCTGCAGAGACACCATACCTGTATGCATTAGCTTAAATTGAAATGGAGACAGGCGCCCACTGCAACCTCGAATTCTCCGGCAGTTTTTCTAATTTATTTAAGGGCCTTACTATTCTTACCATATATGTCTCTGTCTCTGTCTCTGTCTCTGTCTCTGTCTCTCTCTGTCTGTCTGTCTCTCTCTCTCTCTCTCTCTCTCTCTCTCTCTCTCTCTCTCTCTCTCTCTCTCTCTCTCTCTCTCTCTCTCTCTCTCTCTCTCTCTCTCTCTCTCTCTCTCTCTCTCTCTCTCTCTTATGACAATAAAAAGTGTTATATATGCTGCTGCTGTTCTATCCCCCAAGGTTGAAGAGCAGGATGATGGTAAGGTAAGTGATGAAATGCTCGCTCCCCTCATCCCCTCCCGTCCCTCCAAAGTCAACATGACAGCTCTGACAAATCTACAAATTATATTCAAAGAAATAGAAAAGGTGCAAAATTTTCAATTGAAAAAGCTGACTGTTCATTCTGTATCTGACTAAAATCTTAACATTTTTAAAGAAATAATTTGTATAATTTCAAATAGAAAGTTGTTGGTTCAAGGTCATCTATTAATTTTGATTTTTCTTGAATTTTTCTCTAATTTTCATATTTAAGAGAATTCTCATGTCATAAGTTTGTCAGATCCTGTTGCTGTGACTGTAATAACTTAGGAGCATGCATTTGGCATGGGATATTATCCTAGTAGTGTTGTTTTCTTTAAACTGCATGTCGGGAATTTTAAATGAATGGGATTGAATAGAAGTTGATTTTTCAGTCATGGTACATCACATTAGTAAACTTCAATCCCCCCCTCCTTTATGTATTTTATACATTGTAAGTTGCTCCTCGTAGACCTCATACCTATAGATGTTCCTTTGGTAGACATAGTCTGGGGTATGATACATACATCTTCCCATTCTGCATTGCTGTTTCAAACCTTATAACTGAATTGCTTGGCACCTGTGGCCCAAATTATTCAGGACTTATGACAGAGGATTATTATACATTGTCTACTACTTTAGCACATAAACAGTTTATCTGTTATGTTGTTGCATCCTCTGGTTACTATTGTTCGTCCGGATCCACAATGGTACTGTTACAATGCCTGGCTCAGAAGCGTACGTGAGATAGCAAGTTGGAGTCTCTGCTGGTTCCCCATTACGGGTTGCATGGCCTGGACGCTGTATGAATGAGTGGCATTGTGGAAGACTGCCTATAGTACCTCTGCAACTGAAAGACCCCTTGGAACTATTTGTGAAGAGAAAGGAATTTCTTCCCGGTTCAGGGTTTCTATCTCATTGTGAAGTGATCTAAGCAGTTGAAAATGATGTAAAAATTGATTCCTTTCTTCCTTCCTTAAAATTGTTCAGAACATAACGTCATCCTGTATTGTACTGCTTTATTAAACCTTCATATCTGTTATCGCCTCTGTTATATGCGATTATACAGGCCCTGACATACATATTTTCAACACATTTTATTCCTACTCTTTGTAGCAATTGAACCCTATACCCATTGTTGCCACCTAGCTGTGCCCCTGTCATTATTATTGTCCAGGGCATGGAATAGCATTTTCCCATAGCATTTTATGTTCTACGTTTTCCAGGGCATTGCATGTGCATTTTCATACATGGTATTTTTGTATCAAACTTCAGACCTACTGTTGAGTGCATGACATACATTTTCCCATATTGTACTGATGTATTGAATTGGCTCTAATTGTATTGGTAAAAAGTCTGTTGATCTTGATCATCCAGGGCATGACATTCACATTTCAATTCATTAAACTGCAGGTATCAGACCACATGCCTATTTTTTGCCAGCTCTGGTTTGGGAGATGGCATATATGATATTGTATTGTGAAAAGCTCTGCATATATTATGATCATCTCTTGTGTTGTGGGGTTTACATGCATACATTTTCATGTCATGTGTATTGTGCAGCTTCCTTTATTTCAGGGAGAGAATCATGTCAGATTGTGTCTTTACTTCTTCATGTTCCTGTTTGAGGCTATAGCTACAGTTTTAAAACTTAATGATTTTAACAAATGTGACTTTTTAATTGTGGTTTTCTTAATTCTCTTGAAAGACTAATGCATAAACATTAGATTTAAGATCTAACCTATATAATTGAGCAAGAAGTTGTATGGTATCTTTTAGTAACCTCCTACCATTAACACTTACAGTGAAGCTTTTCAGTCATTCATACTTAAAATTATCATCTATTTGATATTTCTCACCATAACATTGAGGTGTCTTGGAATATGTTTTAAGGCATAGATTGCCTAAATGTTATGTTGTCACCCCATTAGCCAAGGGCCTTAAATTCAATGGCTGCATGCATGCACTTTAATAAGCTACATGGCATTTAAGTTTTATGCCATCATTTTGCCATCTTGGGTTTTTAAGATATGTAGGTTTCACTGTTCCAAAGATATGCATATTTATACAATGTTGTACCAATACATAAATGTATATACATATATATATATATATATATATATATATATATATATATATATATATATATATATATATATATATATATATATATATATATGTATATATATATATATATATATATTTATATATATATATATATATATATATATATATATATATATGTATATATATATATATATATATATATATATATATATATATATATATATATATATATATATATATATATATCTTGTAGAGCACTTAAGACCGGCCATAATTGTTTAATTGATACCTGCACATTTCTACTTGTTTACTGGTGTATTTGCAGGTTGCGAAGAAGAAGCGTATTGCTGCCAAGCTGGTCCATGTGTTAGCCGTGTCGTCGCTCATCCTGATGGCGTACGGGCTCATGTCGCTACATTGGGTTGTGCCGTATTACTTCAGCGTGGCAGCGCCCCTTCTCATCATTTACAGGGTTATCATGTACTGGTGAGTAGGCACTAGTGCCACCAGGGTTTGCTCCACTTTTTCAACTGGAGAAATATGCTTAAGAATACCCTTACCAATTGAAGCTGGGAGTATCAAGGAATCCCCCGAGTTTTCTAGGAAAATTTTAGGATTTCCCAGGAAGTCTTACATACATGTGGTAGAGGAATGAACCACCAAATAATTATTTGCAAGCCCGTATGGACGTTATTCCTTATAGCAACATGGTAGTTAAGCAAAATGCATAAACATGTGCAGTGATGCATTTTCCGTTTGATAAGACCGTTAATCGTAAGCTACTTAAGTTTAACTTGCTACAGATTAACCCATTCATGCCTGTGGGTAAACTTCTTTATTGAAATAGTCAATTGGTTCTTACTTCTATGATACTTTAAAACAAACAAAAAAACAACAACAACAAACAAACAAAACAAAAAAAATGCTACATGTATTCTCCAGGTTTTGAGCAAGAGTTATGGTGTTTAGTTCTGGTAATCTTTTTAATTTGAAATATTTTCCAAGATTTCCTACTATCAGAGAGTTATCACAAAAACATTTATATGGCATTTTTTCATGCTACAGGCGTCAATTGCAAAAACAATCAGACAATCAGAGAATGTTTTAATGTTTAAGTTACGTGCTTTAGAGCTTTCACAACTGAATGAGTTAGGCCAGATGTTATTTGAAATGAACTTTCACAGAAAGGTGCTTATTTTCACACATGATCTATAAAATCAATTAATAGTTTCTGGTCAATCACATGTAGTCATGTAACCAATCATCGGTGCTATTGATTAGCGATCTGCGTCATTTTTTATTATCACATGCTTAGTGTAAAAAAATTACACTTTTTTTACACTAAGCATGTGATGGCACTTTTTGATGATATTTGGCACAAAAAATTCTTTGATTGGTCTTAATTGTTGCCATTTTTGTAAGATGAATATGGATAGTTGAACCAGTAACCGTCCTTCATCCTGGTAATTGCTTTCCTATGGCAAAAACCCATTACTTCCTTATGTTGTCAGACAATCATGCACCATGATTAAAAGCCCGTTGCCAACCCCTGTCTGCACCCTTACCTATAATTACGCCTGAAAAAACACAATAAGTTATGAATTTTGTTTCAGTGTATGTTCTACATGATATTTGTGCAGTTTTAAATTGTTTGATAAGATTTAAAATGAATACAAAACATGTAGGATGATCTATTTTCTCATAGAAAATTGATGAGAGATATTGTATCGTTAGGATATCTATTCAGCTTGATGTCACGTCAGGACTATTTTATGTTGCTTGTAGAGAACAGCATTAATAGAGTAAAAATAACTGTGTGATTAGGCCTGTAAATCATTTTCAAAAGTGCACTGTCTTTACAAGCAAACACTTATAACTCTCCTAACAGCACCCTAAATCATTTTTCAAAAGCTGATTGTCTTTTGTAGGAACCACTTATTTTCATCAGGCCCAAGGCTCTGGGTTCTGTGTTCGTTGATCTTTGCTATCTGTTCAGGGAAGAATAATGAAAGTGGTATTAATTATTTAGAATTGCCTGCAGTAGCCACACTCATCTTTTACTCATTTACTCCCGCTGTCTGCTCCTATGCCTCCTTAACCCACTCTCTCCCGGAACACCTTTCTCTTGTCGTATACTTGTAGGGGTTAACCCATTATTGCTTGCTGACTTCCTTGACAACATTCATCAGGACCTCAGATACGTATTGAATCATTGAATTGATCAAGAATTCATAAAATATTTAAAAAAGAGTAGTGGGTTGGATTTTGATCACCATTTCTCCGTCCAATATTTTCAGAAAATTCTTTTTTGTTAGAGAGACACCACCAAAATAGTCAGTGGGTTTTGGGCACTACAGGCATGAATGGGTTGATAATTAATATTTCCGCAATTAGTCTCATGAAATAACTGAATGATGATTTAAGACTCTCGCCAGAGTAGTGATTCTCATTATAAAAAACCCCACTGAAACAACACTTCCTTAGTGAGTTATCCTCCAAGAACTGTAGGCAGTACGGCCATGATTGCACCACATTATATACCCATTACTAGCCATTTCAATGGCCGTTGTGAGAGATTGGCTACAATGGCAATAACTATCCTGCCCCATGTCTGTGAACCCTAGAGAAGAGCTAATTTATTCTCAGCGACTTACTGCAAAAAGAACAAACCACATCAGTAGGATATTGTAATTACTGGTCTATCTAATTCCCCATGTTGGCTATCTCGCTAAAATATCTGTGTACATCTGTGTATCCATTTAGGGTTTTTAATAGAATTACATTGTTTTTAACTCAAATAAATCAATTTGGAGTAGGTTAATTGGTGACAGGAGCTAAGTGGGTGAACATTGTTTTAAAAAGGCTCATGCATGTGAGTGTCTTTCTGTATTATAGACTTTGATCTAGTCATATTTAAATTACCATATATGTTTTAATCTTTCATTAATTTTATCAATATTTCTAAAGTAATCTTAACTTTGTTACTTCCTAAGTTCCTTTAGAAATTAATTATGGGGATGTGTAAAGATATTGCAAAGAGACTATGATCATTGTTTGTTTCTTTTTTACATCTTTTTATAGGAATCTATTCCCTAATTTTCAATATTTAGCAGACTATTCAAGCAAACTGGTTTGAGGTGGTGGGGGAGTATTCTTTTACACTGATGAGAATTGGAAACAAATAAATACTCTGATATAATGAAATCTGATAATTGGTTTATTGATGATATGTTGTTATCAAATAAATCAATAAGCATTAAGTTATACCTCATCTTTTTTTCAGGAAATTGAAATTCCAGTATTTTCTCGTAGACTTTTGCTACTTTGCCAATGTTCTATGGTACATCTTCATATGGTAAGTAACTTATTGTCTTATTTGTTTCTTTCTACGTACAAATACATACTCAACATTGTAACAAGTACATCAAATTAATTATCTTGTTGTTGTTTACTAATAAGGAAGTGATCAGCAAATCAAATATTAGCAAAACATTGATGAATAGGGGATTAGTCCATCCGAGTACCTGATACAATACCAAATACCAATATTAGATTGTATTGATTAAGATCTGTGATGCTGGTACTTCTTGGCAATATAGAACTGTCCTAACTGCTACCATAGCGTCTCCGCACAAAGGCAGTGCACTATTTATAAGTGAAACTTCAGAAGCTGGCACTGCTAGATTTAATACAATTAGCTCTCTGCTAGTCAGGCAGTATTTTGTGAAAAATATCATTTAGATATTGTATTGTTTCTAGTGATATCATTTCCTATTGCAAACATTCCAAAGGTGCGGATCCTGATATTTGGAGTTATGTGTGATGTGACTTTGTATGGGTAGTGAAATGATAAACATAAATTTCAAATCTCCAACCTGTGAAATTTATCACAATGAGATGTCTTCTCATAAATATAAAGTTGATTCAGTGACAAATGCTTTAATTGTAGTCACCTGAAATATGCTATCATATAACTTGGTCCTACCCTAATGGCTGAGTGGTCTAAGGCATTGCCACCGACTGATCACTTTCTCTCACCACTACCAAGGTTGAAATATTGGCGTTGGCATGTGAGAAAGTTACAACTGACTACAGGTTACTAGGCAGTGGTTTCCTCCACCACTTACAACAGGCTAGTCATGAATCAGTCAAACTATGGCAGAAAAATGGGTGATAATAAAAGTAGGAATTCCAGATAATTGGTTTTTGATTGTGCAGCCGACTGATATGGGTTCCATTTTGCGACGCATTGACCTGGTAAAAGTTCTTTTCTTAATTATAGAATACTGATGTACTGTTTATTAAAAAGATTGCTTTGTTGTTCTTTTGTAACTACCAAACATTTATAATTTTCTGTGTTTTTTTTCTTACTTTAGAACTATAGTGACAAAGTAATTCATCAAGCAGTAAAGTAAGAATACTATACAACAGTCAAAGCACATGCAGTTTTAGTTTTATTCTTGGCTTGAGTTATATAAAGCTTTAATCACATAGGAAGAATTCTAACCTGAAACATCTTCACATTTGCTAGAGCAACTAGTTTCGCTTAAAGGGATAGGTTAACTATTTTTCTAATTATTGATAATTTAAAATGCTTACCATTACAGAAGTGGTGTATTGGCATGGAATTAACGGCAATGTTTAGCATGTAGCTTTCTCATCATTTGCTTCATGTCTCCCCCCCCCCAGACCTCTTCTCTATTTAATTTTAAAAATGTTGATGCCCATAAAAACTTGCTGAGGTCATGGTATTCATCACTTTCATTAACTCCTTTCAGGCCTCATCTATACCTGTCACACTGGTCTCAACACTCAACACCACACACTATTAGTGCTAGCCTTCTCGTCCTCCCCAACCTCCCCCGCAAATATATTCATCATCTTTTACAGTGCTTCAACACTGTGCTCTATCGTTCCAAAAAATGGCATGCCATCACTTAAGCGTCCAATCAGACATGGCGTAACAAGAGAGTGAAAAACTTGCAGATTTTAGAAAGGGAGGGGTGTAATTAATAGGGGTCTGTGCACTTATTTGAACAAATACAGGTTGGTTTTGGGTCAGCATTTCTCACAAACATTTGCTGAAAACTGCCTCGGGCAGATTGATATCATTAACCCATTCATGCATGTAGGGGCCAAGAAATGCCTGACTATAACGTGGAGGTATTTTTCAGACAGGGATGGGGCATCTTTATGAAAATATATTTAGATATATGAATGATATGATAATCTGGAGAATAGTTAGGATATCAAGCAAGAATTTGCAATCTAGGTTTCCTTCAAAGTACTTTTTATAGTACGTTTTAATTTTGTATGGGTCACTAAGTGTGTATATACAATCTGGTATTGTCTACACACTATGAAATGCTTTGAAATTTATTCAAATTAAATAGAAATCAAGGATAAAGTTCATGATTTAAAAAAATGCATATTTGGATTTTTCCTGAACATTTTTCAATATAGCTTTCCTGCTTGGCTTTTTTTCTAATATATAGCAGACAAAAAATCTATGATAATTACTATATATACAGGTCAAAGGCAGATAGGCATTTGCTTGTACTATAAGAAAACACACATGCTTAATTGCACACTTTTTCAATTACTTGTCTAGAGCTTACATGCGAGGTTGGAGCTTTAGACTCATTTAGAGTAAGTGTTTGCCTGATTTTGGTACAGCTTAGCCCATTGCTGATCATGCAAGAGTCACATTCTAGGCATACTTATAACTGATAGCTGGTCATGAAATAGACACTGCTGCATGGAATATGTAATCTTTGCTACAATGAAGTATAGAATATTGTTTAATGTAATTTAAACCTTCTGCCCTTGATCATTTACTGAGTTTCAAAACTCAGTGATAGTAAAATATAAGCTAAGAAAATTCATCACATTCCGCTTGTTACTAGAATTGAATAGATGTGCAATTTTTTGTCATATGTCAATGTGCAGTAAATTTAAATTAGATAAGACATAATTAGTAGAGCAGCAGGGACCCCATTTTAGGGGTCGACCCAAACTGGCAATGGCACACATGTCCTCATGGTTTTTCATGAAGCTATATATCTGAGGTGTATGAAAATGCATGTTGACAAGCTGGCAAATGGTGGCGAGCTGAGAAATCTGACATTCTTTAGGGGTACTGTTAAAAATGCCAAATCACCAAAAAAGAGTCAAACATGGGGTGGGGGGTAAGAAAATCAAACATATAATCTTAACTATGCAAGCAATCTTGACAAATGACCCCTCGTTGGAATTGTCACAAATCTGACTTTTTATCGGTAGCATGTGAGTTGGACAATTTGACCTTGAACTCAAGGTCAAGGTCAAATCACGCTGATATTCAGATCAAAACGCAAATCTAGAATCCAAATGGCATGAAAAAGCCATCTTTTTTAATGTTAAGACTTCAGAAATTATGTCAGTATAGTTCTGTGGTGTTTTAACAATAGGAGAATTTCAGGTCAACACACTGAATGATAAGAAGTTGCAGAAAATTGTTAGAAATTATTACTTTCAGGTCAAAAATTGAATATCTATGTCTGATAAGAGCATGATATAGGAGGCAATATGGGACTAAGGTTGAAAATGTAGGGTAACTTTCAGCAGCTCTCTGCAACACTTTACTGAGCCTAAAAGAGAAATACAAAGGCACCCTATGAATTCCCATTGCCTGAACTTCATATTTAAGTTAGCCTTGAAAATGACCTTGACCTATATTTGAAGGTCAAATATGGTCTGATTAGACTTTTTTCACATTTTTGGCATTTTAAACTGGTATCGATTTATCTAAAATAATTTGTGTATTTTGATTCCTTTTCGAGTAACCCAAATAGGCAGTGGCACACAACCATTCATGGTCTAAGTAGTTGATATGTATCTGAAATTTATAAAACTGCATGTTGACAAGCTGGCAATTGGTGGCGAGCTGAGAAATTTGACATTCTTTAGGGATACTGTTAAAAATGCCAAATCACCAACAAAAAGAGTCAAACATGGGGTGGAGGGTAGGCAAATCAAGCATATAATCTAAACTATGTAAGTAATCTTGACAAATGACCCCTCGTCAGAATTGTCATTAATCAGACTTTTTATTGGTAGCATGTGAGTTGGACAATTTGACCTTGAACTCAAGGTCAAGGTCAAATCACGCTGATATTCGGATCAAAACGCAAATTTCGAATCCAAATGGCATGAAAAAGCCATCTTTTTTAATGTTTATACCTCAGAAATTATGTCAGTATTGTTTTGTGGTGTTTTTAACAACAGGAGAATTTCAGGTCAACACACTGAATGATAAGAAGTTGCAGAAAATTGTTAGAAATTATTACTTTTAGGTTAAAAATTGAATATCTATGTCTGATTAGAGCATGATATAGGAGGCAATATGGGACTAAGGTTGAAAATGAAGGGTAACTTTCAGCAGCTCTCTGCAACACTTTGCTGTGCCTAAAAGAAAAATACTAAGGCACCCTATGAATTCCCATTGCGTGAACTTCATATTTAAGTTAGCCTGGAAAATGACCTTGACCTATATTTGAAGGTCAAATAGGGTCAAATAAGGTCTGATTAGACTTTTTTCACATTTTTGGCATTTTAAACTGGTATTGATTTATCCTAAATAATTTGTGTATTTTGATTCCTTTTCGAGTAACCCAAATAGGCAGTGGCACACAACCATTCATGGTCTAAGTAGTTGATATGTATCTGAAATTTATAAAACTGCATGTTGACAAGCTGGCAATTGGTGGCGAGCTGAGAAATTTGACATTCTTTAGGGATACTGTTAAAAATGCCAAATCACCAACAAAAAGAGTCAAACATGGGGTGGGGGGTAGGCAAATCAAACATATAATCTAAACTATGTAAGTAATCTTGACAAATGACCCCTCGTCGGAATTGTCATTAATCAGACTTTTTATTGGTAGCATGTGAGTTGGACAATTTGACCTTGAACTCAAGGTCAAGGTCAAATCACACTGATATTCAGATCAAAACGCAAATCTAGAATCCAAATGGCATGAAAAAGCCATCTTTTTTAATGTTTAGACCTCAGAAATTATGTCAGTATTGTTTTGTGGTGTTTTTAACAACAGGAGAATTTCAGGTCAACACACTGAATGATAAGAAGTTGCAGAAAATTGTTAGAAATTATTACTTTTAGGTCAAAAATTGAATATCTATGTCTGATAAGAGCATGATATAGGAGGCAATATGGGACTAAGGTAGAAAATGAAGGGTAACTTTCAGCAGCTCTCTGCAACACTTTGCTGTGCCTAAAAGAAAAATACTAAGGCACCCTATGAATTCCCATTGCGTGAACTTCATATTTAAGTTAGCCTGGAAAATGACCTTGACCTATATTTGAAGGTCAAATAGGGTCAAATAAGGTCTGATTAGACTTTTTTCACATTTTTGGCATTTTAAACTGGTATTGATTTATCCTAAATAATTTGTGTATTTTGATTCCTTTTCGAGTAACCCAAATAGGCAGTGGCACACAACCATTCATGGTCTAAGTAGTTGATATGTATCTGAAATTTATAAAACTGCATGTTGACAAGCTGGCAATTGGTGGCGAGCTGAGAAATTTGACATTCTTTAGGGATACTGTTAAAAATGCCAAATCACCAACAAAAAGAGTCAAACATGGGGTGGGGGGTAGGCAAATCAAACATATAATCTAAACTATGTAAGTAATCTTGACAAATGACCCCTCGTCGGAATTGTCATTAATCAGACTTTTTATTGGTAGCATGTGAGTTGGACAATTTGACCTTGAACTCAAGGTCAAGGTCAAATCACACTGATATTCAGATCAAAACGCAAATCTAGAATCCAAATGGCATGAAAAAGCCATCTTTTTTAATGTTTAGACCTCAGAAATTATGTCAGTATTGTTTTGTGGTGTTTTTAACAACAGGAGAATTTCAGGTCAACACACTGAATGATAAGAAGTTGCAGAAAATTGTTAGAAATTATTACTTTTAGGTCAAAAATTGAATATCTATGTCTGATAAGAGCATGATATAGGAGGCAATATGGGACTAAGGTTGAAAATGAAGGGTAACTTTCAGCAGCTCTCTGCAACACTTTGCTGTGCCTAAAAGAGAAATACAAAGGCACCCTATGAATTCCCATTGCCTGAACTTCATATTTAAGTTAGCCTGGAAAATGACCTTGACCTATATTTGAAGGTCAAATAGGGTCAAATATGGTCTGATTAGACTTTTTTCACATTTTTGGCATTTTAAACTGGTATTGATTTATCTTGTTCGGTATGATAAAACAAATATGACATCCCTGTGTGGTGTACAACACACAGAGATGTCATAGTTGTATAATATATCCATGGAAATATCATGAGAATTTGGGAGACAGTTGGTCTACCCAATTTGGGAAGGGCAATTAGAAATGTGTCCGAATATTTTCTAAAAACAACTTGAAGGTCAAAAGATCAAGGTCAAGTTATGGATGAAATCTAGATTAATCCTAAATATCAGTAGCAACAAATTATTTTAAGGGTTAAGAGTGACCTATAGTGTAGAAAACATTTCCTTGATATCATTTCTTCTCTGACATATTGTATTTAGTGCAATAGGTATAAGTGTCAAGGTGATTTAAGGTTCAAATATAGTACAAGCAAGGCCAAATCACCATAACAGTAGTTTTATTTGAGGCTTTGCTACAAATACTTAAGTATCCCAAAAGATGCCACTATAGCATATAAGCTTATTTAGGTTCTGAGGGACTGTTATGGAGACAAAGTGGGTCCTACCCATATTTGGATAAGGAACTCAGAAAATAAGATCAATGAAGATGATGCATGAAGCAGCAATCAAAATAGATGCAGTTGAAAAAAAAATTCTGGTGAAATACAATCATTTGATATAATTCATCCTACATAATGACACAAAATATGATAAATTCAAAGCCAATGTCAAAGGATAAATTTGAGGAAATAAATAATTTTTATCCTAAAAAAGCAGCAGCAACATAAATCAATATAGTTTAAAATTACTTTTACAGTAGAAAAACTTCCTTTGATGTCATTCCCTCCCTACCATTATGTATTTCTGTCAATAGATATCAATGTTCAAAGTTCAAGGAAACTCAAGGTTCAAAAAATATTGTGAAAATATGGGCATGTAACCAAAATAATAGGTTTGCATAAACCTCATTATTTAGCATAAATGTGAAAAAGTGTGTATAGGATCCATGAAAATATCATGGAAATTTTTGAGACATGGTGGGTCTTACCCAATTTTAGATGAGGAATTCAGAAACATGGCTTCAATTTATTAGATGTCATTTTCAAGGTCAAAAGGTCAAAAGGTTATGTTATTGAAAATGCCTAGTTTAATCATGAATACAGCAGCTTAATCATAATATTTTATGGTTAGAAGGGGTATTTAGTGTAGGAAACATTCTTAATACCATTCGTTTCCTTATACTACAGAAATGCAAAGTTTGCACTAAATTCTAGATTTTAAGGAATAATATTTACCAATTGAAGCACTTTGTTCTACCCTAAAAATATTTTTTTAACCATAAAGATTTCAATTGCTTCTGCTTATTTCAGTTGAAACTGGATATTTTCTTTTAATTTGATCTTCCACCTTGACTAAAGACCTTAGGGATGATGTCCATACAATTGGAAACGTGTTTTATATCCTCTTCTGACATTAGGTAGGACTCCAAATGTCCATGACCTTCACATATAGAACCCTTTGGCATTGAATACGTCATCAAAAAAATTAAATGGAAGACATTGCTTTGACTTATTTAAAATTAGACAAGAATCACTATTACTCCAGAATTCCCTTTCCATTCTAATGGACAAGACCCCCAGCACTCCAAAGTTGTCATGACCTTCCTATGGAACCTATATAAGCTCTTTTATATCTACTATGTAAATTATATAGGACTTTGATTGGTTTGCCATATTTCTTTTACCATATTCAATCCTAAATCACCTTTGATTTGATATTTGCTGTACAAGAAATATCTAGGATTTATATTCTACCCTTAACGGTGCATTCAACCATATAGATCTTTGTGGAAAAAGTGTTTATATCAGCTTAAGCTCAATTTTCTGTGACATGACCTTTGACCTTGTAAACGTCCTCTTCAACTCTAAGGTAAGACCCGCAATGCCTCCAAAATAACCATGATATTGTAACCTATGGAGGTTTTTTCATACCTATGGTAAATAATGAGAGATTTGGCTGTGTTTGTACTATATTTGAACCTTAAAACACCTTGATACCTATTGCACAAAATACATTATGTCAGAGAAGAAATAATATTAAGGAAATGTTTTTTACACTATAGGTCACTCTTAACCCATAAGATAATCGGTTGCTGCTGATATTAAGGATTGACCTAGGCATTTTCCATAACTTGACCTTGATCTTTTGACCTTCAGATTGTTTTTCGAAAAATGTGGAGACATTTTTAATTGCCCTTCCCAATTTAATTGAGACATACTCTCTCCAAAATTTTAATGATATTTCCATGAATGTATATATATATATATATATATGTATATATATATATATATATATATATATATATATATATATATATATATATATATATATATTTATTTATATATTCATTTTTCTTGGGCTATTGACCTAATTATGTTTATTTGACCTTGACATCTTGGTCAAGGTCACAATGTCAGGGAAACATGCTAGTAAAGAAAAATCTGATTTATTGCAATTTTAATGAGGGGTCATGTAGATAAATCAATACGACTTTAGAATGCCAAAATGCGAAAAAAGGGCCATTTGGATTCTAGATTTGCGTTTTGATCTGAATATTAGCGTGATTTGACCTTGACCTTTAGTTCAAGGTCAAATTGTCGAACTCACATGTTACCAATAAAAAGTCAGATTAATGGCAATTCCAACGAGGGGTCATTTGTCAAGATTACTTACATAGTTTAGATTATATGTTTGATTTGCCTACCCCCCACCCCATGTTTGACTCTTTTTGTTGGTGATTTGCCATTTTTAACAGTACCCCTAAAGAATGTCAAATTTCTCAGCTCGCCACCAATTGCCAGCTTGTCAACATGCAGTTTTATAAATTTCAGATACATATCAACTACTTAGACCATGAATGGTTGTGTGCCACTGCCTATTTGGGTTACTCGAAAAGGAATCAAAATACACAAATTATTTAAGATAAATCAATACCAGTTTAAAATGCCAAAAATGTGAAAAAAGTCTAATCAGACCATATTTGACCCTATTTGACCTTCAAATATAGGTCAAGGTCATTTTCCAGGCTAACTTAAATATGAAGTTCAGGCAATGGGAATTCATAGGGTGCCTTAGTATTTTTCTTTTAGGCACAGCAAAGTGTTGCAGAGAGCTGCTGAAAGTTACCCTTCATTTTCAACCTTAGTCCCATATTGCCTCCTATATCATGCTCTAATCAGACATAGATATTCAATTTTTGACCTAAAAGTAATAATTTCTAACAATTTTCTGCAACTTCTTATCATTCAGTGTGTTGACCTGAAATTCTCCTGTTGTTAAAAACACCACAAAACAATTCTGACATAATTTCTGAGGTATAAACATTAAAAAAGATGGCTTTTTCATGCCATTTGGATTCTAAATTTGCGTTTTGATCTGAATATCAGCGTGATTTGACCTTGACCTTGAGTTCAAGGTCAAATTGTCCAACTCACATGCTACCAATAAAAAGTCTGATTAATGACAATTCCGACGAGGGGTCATTTGTCAAGATTACTTACATAGTTTAGATTATATGTTTGATTTGCCTACCCCCCACCCCATGTTTGACTCTTTTTGTTGGTGATTTGGCATTTTTAACAGTATCCCTAAAGAATGTCAAATTTCTCAGCTCGCCACCAATTGCCAGCTTGTCAACATGCAGTTTTATAAATTTCAGATACATATCAACTACTTAGACCATGAATGGTTGTGTGCCACTGCCTATTTGGGTTACTCGAAAAGGAATCAAAATACACAAATTATTTTAGATAAATCAATACCAGTTTAAAATGCCAAAAATGTGAAAAAAGTCTAATCAGACCATATTTGACCCTATTTGACCTTCAAATATAGGTCAAGGTCATTTTCAAGGCTAACTTAAATATGACGTTCAGGCAATGGGAATTCATACGGTGCCTTTGTATTTCTCTTTTAGGCTCAGTTAAGTGTTGCAGAGAGCTGCTGAAAGTTACCCTACATTTTCAACCTTAGTCCCATATTGCCTCCTATATCATGCTCTTATCAGACATAGATATTCAATTTTTGACCTGAAAGTTATAATTTCTAACAATTTTCTGCAACTTCTTATCATTCAGTGTGTTGACCTGAAATTCTCCTATTGTTAAAACACCACAGAACTATACTGACATAATTTCTGAAGTCTTAACATTAAAAAAGATGGCTTTTTCATGTAATTTGGATTCTAGATTTGCGTTTTGATCTGAATATTAGCGTGGTTGCCATGTGCTTCAGAGGCACATTCGTTTTCATGCTGCGGGCATTCATTTACTTATCATTGCATAATCACTATTATTTACATAGAACTTTCCCCAAAGATGTGAAAATGCCCATGCCTTGAAAAAGGATTTACATCCATGTAGACTAAAATGTATCAGATATACATTTTCCTATACATTAACCTAACCATGTAGTTTACTGTATTAACTTCATGAAATAAAGTTCATTGTTATTACCATTTTTATTATGATTATGATTATTATTATTATTATTATTATGATTATTATTGTTGTTATCATAATTATTTGAATAATTTGATACCCATATGCCCTGTAACACCCGACAAAAGAATTTTAAATGTATATGAATATATATAATATGAATGATAACATAACTTATCATGTTTTTAATTGAAAATTAAATTTAATTGAAAATTAAAGTGGCACCTTCTCTCTTGTCATTCAAATGAGAATGCCTTGAGGAAAAATACATATCTGTAGTATGAGACCCACAATTAAACTGAAATTATTCTAGTGGATGTAAATAATGCATGATGATGATATATAGATGTAAATAAATCCCAGCAACTTCAAAAACGACGCTAAGGCTCGGAATTAGGATCGGTATCATAATAATAGTGATGCCAATCTCGAGCCTAAAAATACCAAGTCAATACCAGTCCTACCATGTACAGGATCTATGGGAGGTCCAATAGACCAACTCAGCCCAATGGTCATTAGCAGGTCAGGAAGTGCAGCTACGCACAGCAGGTTAGTGTCATCTAAAGGTATTCGGTTTATAGTCTTGTATCCACTGAAGTGCTCACACAACCTTCCTCCCCTAGCAGGCACTGTACATACAGAAACCATTTCAATCCCCCGGGGGATATTCCAGAGCAACTGGCAGCATATAGCGCACACTCTCTAAGAACTGCCTTAATTTATGCTAGGTACCCATTTTGCAGCTGGGTAGACTGAAGCAATATGGAATAAACTGTTTTGCCCAAGAACGACCAAAGTGCCCGGAGTGGCCGGGAATCGAACCAGCGACCCTCTGATTACACCCAACCAACTGAGCTACTTTGTCCCCATGTCATGACATGTCTAGGTTCAGCAGGACCAGTGTTAAGAGCAAATAAATGCCTGTGCATGCAGCTCACCAGCTAGCTGTAACAGTGAGACTGCCAGCAGCACACTGCGCGGGATAGAGGGAATGGGCGCAGGCTACCCAGTAAGACTGTCAGCAGCACACTTGCCAGGATAGAGGGTATATGGGCGCAGGCTACCACAGAAAACCTTGAAAAATATAGGGAGAGATAAAAACTGAAGAGAAAAGCGTTCTCTAGGTGCTCCTATAGATAATTGATTTGTCCAACTTGGCTCCTATAATTTAACATCTGGTTGCAACATCACATGCTCCAGTAAAATATGTCACTAAACAACCATTGAGGTCAATCCCTGGCTCGCCTAACATTATTTGGCTCAACCCAAACACTAGCCCTCAATCTTTATCTAGAATTCAGTAGCAACTAGTACGTGTGGCAGGGTTCTTAGAAATAACTTGTAGGACTGTCATTGTTAAGAAAATTTGATTCGATATATTGATATTTCTTTTTCAATTTCGATTATTTCGATATGATACATAGATATATGCCCATGAATTCTAAAGCATGTGATCAAATAGTAGGTAGTGGGTAGTAAGTAGGTAGTTTGAAATTCAGAACAGTATGACATATGTATGATTTATTTCAAGGTTTAAACCTCACATCTTACACCCTGCAGGGAGGGTACTTTTGTAAAATTGCCTAACTTATTGCTCATTAGAAGACTATTCAGGCAATGTATTTTACAAAGGGCTAAGTATTCAAATACACACACAGTAGAGAATACCTCCGGCCAATTTCGCTGCGACAGATATTCACAAAACTGATCGTGAATTTCCGTTCTTTCATAAGTGGCTTTCCTCACTATAAACACTTCCTATTGCACTGCAAAAGGAAAGTGTGGCAAGTCACCACTTCGTTTTTTTTGTAAACAACATGGCGGCTCCCACAAGTAGGGAGCGAGCAGCGAACGGCCGCAGCACTCTTCGCAGTTTTGCCGCAAGTACGTTAGTTTTTCTTTTTTTGCCATCTCGATGCATCTTTTAATGCATCAAGATGGCAAAGTTGCAGACATCGATTGACTGCAATTGTTGGTTCATCGATGTGAGGCGTATCGATGACTGCCCTAGAAATAAGGCCACCTGCTATTCCTATATAACACTTTTAAATTTTCTACAGTATCTACAGTGTTACCATAGCACACAACCAGACCTCAGTCTGATAACAGTAACAATCCACCTTTTTGTTTTAGGTCTTTCCCGGAGCAGGAGCAAGTATTCGGTGTGTTATTTGCGATGGCCAATGGCCCACTGCTGTGGGGTATTCCCATCTACAGGAACTCCCTAGTTTTCCATGACAGTGATAAAGTCACCTCTGTTTTCATTCATGCCCTACCACCGTTCCTCTCCTTCGGGTAAGTTGGCAAATCCCAGAACAAAATCAAAACTGATCTGGTAGACCACAAATCTATGTATTTTAAAAATACTCAATAATAGAATATAAATGACTGATCATTCATAGAGGGGATTGTATAGGATCTTGTGAAATCATATTGAAGCCATTTATGTTTGCATCTCAATACCAAATCCACTTTGATGTCCCATTAATCATGCATGGTAATGTAGGTGGTTGCAGGTATATATCTGCAGGGGGTGACAGTTCAGAATGTTTCACACTATTCTCATATGCACGCAGGCTTCTCAGTGCTCCTCTTCTATATATGTCCAGTAGTTCAGAGATTACTCACAACATAAATGATGGATCATATATCTACAAGGGTTGAATATTCAGAATCTATTCAAATCATTCTTAAGTGTGCATTTTTCTCAATTCTGTGTATTAAATGTTTTTTCTCTTTTCAGGATCCGGTGGTTCCCAAATTCCGTATCTACACATTGGTACAGGCCTTTCATTTCTGAGTTCTCTGATGTTAACCTTCTGTGGCTCTTAGCTGTACCACTAGCCTGCTTTGTGTTTCATAGTGTGAGTATGGCTTGGATGCTTTGCTTTAGAAATGTGGTGGGCAGTTGTAGAAGAATGATATCATCTGATGAGAATAGCCTCCACGTACCCTCTTGAGACGCTACAGGTTGACCTAGTTATGCTGAGTATTCTGACAGGCCTGGGCCCTTAGCTACTGGATACTCTAGGTATTCTGACAGGCCTGGGCCCTTAGCTACTGGATACTCTAGGTATTCTGACAGGCCTGGGCCCTTAGCTACTGGATACTCTAGGTATTCTGACAGGCCTGGGCCCTTAGCTACTGGATACTCTAGGTATTCTGACAGGCCTGGGCCCTTAGCTACTGGATACTCTAGGTATTCTGACAGGCCTGGGCCCTTAGCTACTGGATACTCTAGGTATTCTGACAGGCCTGGGCCCTTAGCTACTGGATACTCTAGGTATTCTGACAGGCCTGGGCCCTTAGCTACTGGATACTCTAGGTATTCTGACAGGCCTGGGCCCTTAGCTACTGGATACTCTAGGTATTCTGACAGGCCTGGGCCCTTAGCTACTGGATACTCTAGGTATTCTGACAGGCCTGGGCCCTTAGCTACTGGATACTCTAGGTATTCTGACAGGCCTGGGCCCTTAGCTACTGGATACTCTTGGTATTCTGACAGGCCTGGGCCCTTAGCTACTGGATACTCTAGGTATTCTGACAGGCCTGGGCCCTTAGCTACTGGATACTCTAGGTATTCTGACAGGCCTGGGCCCATAGCTACTGGATACTCTAGGTATTCTGACAGGCCTGGGCCCTTAGCTACTGGATACTCTAGGTATTCTGACAGGCCTGGGCCCTTAGCTACTGGATACTCTAGGTATTCTGACAGGCCTGGGCCCTTAGCTACTGGATACTCTAGGTATTCTGACAGGCCTGGGCCCTTAGCTACTGGATACTCTAGGTATTCTGACAGGCCTGGGCCCTTAGCTACTGGATACTCTAGGTATTCTGACAGGCCTGGGCCCTTAGCTACTGGATACTCTAGGTATTCTGACAGGCCTGGGCCCTTAGCTACTGGATACTCTAGGTATTCTGACAGGCCTGGGCCCTTAGCTACTGGATACTCTAGGTATTCTGACAGGCCTGGGCCCTTAGCTACTGGATACTCTAGGTATTCTGACAGGCCGGGGCCCTTAGCTACTGGATACTCTAGGTATTCTGACAGGCCTGGGCCCTTAGCTACTGGATACTCTAGGTATTCTGACAGGCCTGGGCCCTTAGCTACTGGATACTCTAGGTATTCTGACAGGCCTGGGCCCTTAGCTACTGGATACTCTAGGTATTCTGACAGGCCTGGGCCCTTAGCTACTGGATACTCTAGGTATTCTGACAGGCCGGGGCCCTTAGCTACTGGATACTCTAGGTATTCTGACAGGCCTGGGCCCTTAGCTACTGGATACTCTAGGTATTCTGACAGGCCTGGGCCCTTAGCTACTGGATACTCTAGGTATTCTGACAGGCCTGGGCCCTTAGCTACTGGATACTCTAGGTATTCTGACAGGCCTGGGCCCTTAGCTACTGGATACTCTAGGTATTCTGACAGGCCGGGGCCCTTAGCTACTGGATACTCTAGGTATTCTGACAGGCCTGGGCCCTTAGCTACTGGATACTCTAGGTATTCTGACAGGCCGGGGCCCTTAGCTACTGGATACTCTAGGTATTCTGACAGGCCTGGGCCCTTAGCTACTGGATACTCTAGGTATTCTGACAGGCCTGGGCCCTTAGCTACTGGATACTCTAGGTATTCTGACAGGCCTGGGCCCTTA
Source organism: Maea johnstoni (assembly GCA_963942565.1). Classification (NCBI taxonomy): domain Eukaryota; kingdom Metazoa; phylum Annelida; class Polychaeta; order Spionida; family Magelonidae; genus Maea; species Maea johnstoni. Next base: position 1,790,577 of record OZ012694.1, read on the forward strand.
GCTACTGGATACTCTAGGTATTCTGACAGGCCTGGGCCCTTAGCTACTGGATACTCTAGGTATTCTGACAGGCCGGGGCCCTTAGCTACTGGATACTCTAGGTATTCTGACAGGCCTGGGCCCTTAGCTACTGGATACTCTAGGTATTCTGACAGGCCTGGGCCCTTAGCTACTGGATACTCTAGGTATTCTGACAGGCCTGGGCCCTTAGCTACTGGATACTCTAGGTATTCTGACAGGCCTGGGCCCTTAGCTACTGGATACTCTAGGTATTCTGACAGGCCTGGGCCCATAGCTACTGGATACTCTAGGTATTCTGACAGGCCTGGGCCCTTAGCTACTGGATACTCTAGGTATTCTGACAGGCCTGGGCCCTTAGCTACTGGATACTCTAGGTATTCTGACAGGCCTGGGCCCTTAGCTACTGGATACTCTAGGTATTCTGACAGGCCTGGGCCCTTAGCTACTGGATACTCTAGGTATTCTGACAGGCCTGGGCCCTTAGCTACTGGATACTCTAGGTATTCTGACAGGCCTGGGCCCTTAGCTACTGGATACTCTAGGTATTCTGACAGGCCTGGGCCCTTAGCTACTGGATACTCTAGGTATTCTGACAGGCATGGGCCCTTAGCTACTGGATACTCTAGGTATTCCGACAGGCCGGGGCCCTTAGCTACTGGATACTCTAGGTATTCTGACAGGCCTGGGCCCTTAGCTACTGGATACTCTAGGTATTCTGACAGGCCTGGGCCCTTAGCTACTGGATACTCTAGGTATTCTGACAGGCCTGGGCCCTTAGCTACTGGATACTCTAGGTATTCTGACAGGCCTGGGCCCTTAGCTACTAAATACTCTAGGTATTTGGGGGGAAATGTGGCAGCACATTAATACACTGACTTCTTTCTTGTAAACGTAACATACCTGTAGGTAATACTGTATAACGGGTATATTTCCCGGGGACTTTTATTTCCCGAAAATTGATGATTTTGACTTTTTCCCGTTTTGAAATTTCCCGTCCTGCACATGGCTGCACTGATATTAAATTTCCTGAAAATGCTACCGAGCGTTTTTGCTTTTGAATCTGTCAGTGCAGACGAATGTTTTGTGCACTGAATGTGCCGTGGTGTATGTGCAGAAAAACAAAGCCATACCAGCTCAATTGAGTTGACATGGCTGACTCTATTGCTCTGCGCATTAATAGCACTTAAAGCAGCATTTCACCAAGTCGGACCGGTTCGTGGGCAGGTTGAGAAACTTTGTGAGTACTGCAAACATGTATCACTGGTTAAAGGAGGCACAATCCCCAAACCTGCCCAGGCCAGTATCACCATTATATGTCTATTTGATTCTATTGTGAGTCATTTCTCACTTACTGTCATAACTGTTTTAGCCAAATAAACGTTTTATTTTCTATCGTTGTTTGTTGACTTTTGAGCATTAAAAACGCCACTATTCAGATTACATAGGGCTGGGAAAGGGTACAACTTAAATATACGGCTTTACTACTCAATCTGAATACGTGCATCGTCTTCCCCACCATACCAACAAAAATGATTAAAGATAACGTTTTTATTGTTCCCGTCTCAAACCCATTTGGTAAATTCGGGAAGATTAAGCACACGTTAACATTACCCTTTATACAGTATGTGCATCATAAGGTCTCGACTTCCAATTTTTATCCATTTTGACCAAAAAAAATGTAAGCCTGTGCACTGACAAGTCAGTCCCTAGGAGGAATTTAATTTTTTTCAGTGTTTTTTTATGATCTGGTTTACCTAGTAGTATAGAAGAGGGTTTCTTGATCACAGCATGACTAGTAGGGTTAAGCTAGTTCATCTACTTTTTGAAAGATCAGTCTGTAAATTTCCCCATTGTGGCATCAAAGCCATTTCTGCAAGTCTCTCTTCCGCAAATCAGGACTTCATTATGGAGTTGCTTATTATGAGGGCAGTGGGCCGTCTTCACTATGGTTTGACATGATGACCACACAGCCATTCCTGACTAGGTGATCGAGGGTGACAGCAATAAACGATTGTGGTAGGGAAGTAGGTATTTGTAGTGCTTGATTGTACTGTAATCAAACAGACCCCATTGTCATGAAATCATGGCTGACCAAGATTTATTATAAAAGAAGAAATGAGTACTTGTTTCTAATAAGTTATTATCATTGGTTATATAATGATATCAACCAGATGAAAGAAGCGTTTGGGAAAATTATATGAAGACACCAGTTCAAAGTTACTGTCTGAACTCAGTAGCTCAGGGAAATAAGTGGTAATTGAGTAACTTGGAAGTTTGGAACACCTCTAATTACAGAATGGTAAGACAAGTGGCGCCATCTTTATAAACATGATGTAACTATATGTTACCTGTTCAGATAGTGACACCACTGTAGTCACTGACTGGTTGTTTAACCCATTCACACTCAGAGTTCCTTTTGAAGGTATCGTCTGCAACTTTCATATTTTTAAAAATAACTAGGGAATAAAGCAAAATTGAGCAAAATACTTGAACGAGAAATGATGTGTGACTTTTAATCAACAATTTCTCTCTCAAATGTTTTCCAAAAACTGCTTTTGTAAGAGAAATATTTATCAAATTATCAGGCTGGTTCTGGCTGCTGTGAGTGCAAATGGGTTAACTGTATTTGAGTTCTCAGCTGTAATTTCATTATCCAGACAGTCTTAGGCTAATGAAGAGTTCTTCTTTGATAGTCCTATTGCCTGAAGGATTTTTTTTCTATAAATTGAGCTTTCAACAATAAGACATCGGAAGATAAGTCAGATCTTCTTGGGCACTACAAGGAAGGTTGGGTCAAATTTCTAATTTCGAATCATGCATGCACAAATTGTTGTTTATAGAGATGGTAACAAGTGGTGTGCAGGGTAAGGTTTATTTCACTTATCACTATTAATGTGTATCTGTGTGTTTCAGGTGATGCTGATAATTGTTATGAATGTGATCATCAAACCAAGTGAGGAATATGAACATAGTTTTAGCTACTTAGCTGACAAACAGACATCGCTTATATCCAAACTTATCAATCTATTTGGTCCAAAGTAAGTATCTACTTTCCTGGTTCAAAACTTACTAATAATGTATAAGTATTAGGCTATGTGTGTCATAATTGTAATTTGGGGGACATATAAACCTATTAACCGGATGCACTTATTGTTTATTCTGATTGGGAAACTGACATGGTAAATTGTAATTGATGCTCAGTGATACTGACAAGTACCTGGTTGTTGACTTCATTCATCGAGAGCCGGGATGAGAGCAGGCACCGACTAGTGTATACCAGTTGTACAGTGCAAACTTCAAGCTCGCTTTATCAGTATTAATTTCAATCCACCCTTCCCTGCAAATTTAATCATTTTGATTTTAATGTAAGTAGATGACCCTCAGTCAATCTCCCTGGGGTACCACAGCACTGTAGCAGAAGAGCTAGTGTCCAATTTGTCAATCACATGTAATCATGATCACCAACTAAGATTCTGAAAATTCTGATCAAGGCCGAATCGGCAAACTTGGGACACAGCAAATTAACCAGATCTGCAGTATGTAGATTAGAAAATGCATCAATGCTCAAATGCTTTAAGTTCAAACTAAACTATCATCAAGCCTTTGGTTCAAAATCATTATCTTTCAATTCACTCTTGTGAGGTAGCATATTAGTTGTTAACTCTAGTTTGTGTGCTTGTGTTTCATGTACCTGTTCTTTAGCTGGGTGTATTCCTGCATGTCCATGCTGACAGCTGTCCTGTGTTACAAGTGGTTTAGTTGTTAACTCTAGTTTGTGTGCTTGTGTTTCAGGTTCCGGGTGGCCATGTACCTGTTCTTTAGCTGGGTGTATTCCTGCATGTCCATGCTGACAGCTGTCCTGTGTTACAAGTGGTTTAGCATTAGTTGTTAACTCTAGTTTGTGTGCTTGTGTTTCAGGTTCCGGGTGGCCATGTACCTGTTCTTTAGCTGGGTGTATTCCTGCATGTCCATGCTGACAGCTGTCCTGTGTTACAAGTGGTTTAGTTGTAAACTCTAGTTTGTGTGCTTGTGTTTCAGGTTCCGGGTGGCCATGTACCTGTTCTTTAGCTGGGTGTATTCCTGCATGTCCATGCTGACAGCTGTCCTGTGCTACAAGTGGTTTAGCATTAGTTGTTAACTCTAGTTTGTGTGCTTGTGTTTCAGGTTCCGGGTGGCCATGTACCTGTTCTTTAGCTGGGTGTATTCCTGCATGTCCATGCTGACAGCTGTCCTGTGTTACAAGTGGTTTAGTTGTAAACTCTAGTTTGTGTGCTTGTGTTTCAGGTTCCGGGTGGCCATGTACCTGTTCTTTAGCTGGGTGTATTCCTGCATGTCCATGCTGACAGCTGTCCTGTGCTACAAGTGGTTTAGTTGTTAACTCTAGTTTGTGTGATTGTGTTTCAGGTTCCGGGTGGCCATGTACCTGTTCTTTAGCTGGGTGTATTCCTGCATGTCCATGCTGACAGCTGTCCTGTGTTACAAGTGGTTTAGTTGTAAACTCTAGTTTGTGTGCTTGTGTTTCAGGTTCCGGGTGGCCATGTACCTGTTCTTTAGCTGGGTGTATTCCTGCATGTCCATGCTGACAGCTGTCCTGTGTTACAAGTGGTTTAGCATTAGTTGTTAACTCTAGTTTGTGTGCTTGTGTTTCAGGTTCCGGGTGGCCATGTACCTGTTCTTTAGCTGGGTGTATTCCTGCATGTCCATGCTGACAGCTGTCCTGTGCTACAAGTGGTTTAGTTGTTAACTCTAGTTTGTGTGCTTGTGTTTCAGGTTCCGGGTGGCCATGTACCTGTTCTTTAGCTGGGTGTATTCCTGCATGTCCATGCTGACAGCTGTCCTGTGCTACAAGTGGTTTAGTTGTTAACTCTAGTTTGTGTGCTTGTGTTTCAGGTTCCGGGTGGCCATGTACCTGTTCTTTAGCTGGGTGTATTCCTGCATGTCCATGCTGACAGCTGTCCTGTGCTACAAGTGGTTTAGTTGTAAACTCTAGTTTGTGTGCTTGTGTTTCATGTACCTGTTCTTTAGCTGGGTGTATTCCTGCATGTCCATGCTGACAGCTGTCCTGTGTTACAAGTGGTTTAGTTGTTAACTCTAGTTTGTGTGCTTGTGTTTCAGGTTCCGGGTGGCCATGTACCTGTTCTTTAGCTGGGTGTATTCCTGCATGTCCATGCTGACAGCTGTCCTGTGTTACAAGTGGTTTAGTTGTTAACTCTAGTTTGTGTGCTTGTGTTTCATGTACCTGTTCTTTAGCTGGGTGTATTCCTGCATGTCCATGCTGACAGCTGTCCTGTGTTACAAGTGGTTTAGTTGTAAACTCTAGTTTGTGTGCTTGTGTTTCAGGTTCCGGGTGGCCATGTACCTGTTCTTTAGCTGGGTGTATTCCTGCATGTCCATGCTGACAGCTGTCCTGTGTTACAAGTGGTTTAGCATTAGTTGTTAACTCTAGTTTGTGTGCTTGTGTTTCAGGTTCCGGGTGGCCATGTACCTGTTCTTTAGCTGGGTGTATTCCTGCATGTCCATGCTGACAGCTGTCCTGTGCTACAAGTGGTTTAGTTGTTAACTCTAGTTTGTGTGCTTGTGTTTCAGGTTCCGGGTGGCCATGTACCTGTTCTTTAGCTGGGTGTATTCCTGCATGTCCATGCTGACAGCTGTCCTGTGCTACAAGTGGTTTAGTTGTTAACTCTAGTTTGTGTGCTTGTGTTTCAGGTTCCGGGTGGCCATGTACCTGTTCTTTAGCTGGGTGTATTCCTGCATGTCCATGCTGACAGCTGTCCTGTGCTACAAGTGGTTTAGTTGTAAACTCTAGTTTGTGTGCTTGTGTTTCATGTACCTGTTCTTTAGCTGGGTGTATTCCTGCATGTCCATGCTGACAGCTGTCCTGTGTTACAAGTGGTTTAGTTGTTAACTCTAGTTTGTGTGCTTGTGTTTCAGGTTCCGGGTGGCCATGTACCTGTTCTTTAGCTGGGTGTATTCCTGCATGTCCATGCTGACAGCTGTCCTGTGTTACAAGTGGTTTAGTTGTTAACTCTAGTTTGTGTGCTTGTGTTTCATGTACCTGTTCTTTAGCTGGGTGTATTCCTGCATGTCCATGCTGACAGCTGTCCTGTGTTACAAGTGGTTTAGTTGTTAACTCTAGTTTGTGTGATTGTGTTTCAGGTTCCGGGTGGCCATGTACCTGTTCTTTAGCTGGGTGTATTCCTGCATGTCCATGCTGACAGCTGTCCTGTGCTACAAGTGGTTCGAGGCTCACATCACCTTCCTAGCGCTGGCCTCGCTCGTAGCAACATGGAATGGTGCAACTTTCTACATAGACTATTTCAGCGTGAAGGGTTTCAAGGCAGAGGAGCACTGAGAGGAAAGAGGGCACTGTACGGGAACTACCCTCTCGCATGCACCCCTAGAGGAAGAGTGTTGACGGCGTGAGGGGCCATGCTTCACTGCAACCTCCTACATAAAAATGTAAAAGCTAATACATTCATGTCAGTAGTGCCCCAAATGTCACACTTTTTTGCTGGTATCTTTATTGAAAATTACTACATGAGGAAGGAGAAACTTTGGTAGGAAACAAAACAACTCTTTTAATATTTTGCCTTTTTATGGGATAATTAATTTGTTTGCAAAAACACTGAGATGACAATGTCAGTGAAAGTTCCATTCATGGTTATCTACTTACCCTAACACATACCAGCAGAGTTGGCAATAGAAATAAGATACACCAACTGCTACTAATATAAATATTCCTTTCAAAAAAAAAAATGAAACAAAAAAAAGTCTAATGTTCAAGGAAATTTATTTTCTTGCTTAAGGGCAAGTGATAAAATATTAGGGTAAAGAAGAAGTGACATTTTTCTTCAGATATGTTCTATAAGACCTGTTAATTGATTCTCAATACAATACAGCTGTTTTGGGGCGCTAGGGGCATGGATGAATTACCCTCTATTTCTTATGATCTCAAAGCAAGGAGAAACAAAATTGCTCAAATTATGTTTAATCCATTATTTATTTATAACCACTGTCCTAGTCAAGAGAAATTTTGAAATGTGTCTTCATACCTTAAAGTATCTTCATACCTTAAGAAAATATGATGAGGAGAACTAGATTAATGCAGGTTTTGGCAGTTACAACCGTGTCAGATTATTGGTGACCTCAGCCAAGTAACTGTGAATAGGCAGGTAAAGGGATACCAATACTGTAATGGTGTTTTAATATTTAATTATGAAACTATTTTGCATTTGAAAAACTGAGAGTTCTGTACATTACCACACTGTACAGGGACTTACCCAGCTACGAGTCAGGGAGTCATTTTGACTCCCAAACACCAGATTATGGACAAAATGACACCCAGTGATATATTGTAAGACTTCTCAAAGAAATATTGCAAAGTTTCACTCATACAAGACAATAGACAGATTGAATGATGTAAAAAAGGAAATGTTTTCTTTCTATAACAATATACAGTCAAACTTGTACAAACGGCAACTTCTTTTAAACGACCACTTGCTGTGAACGACCACTTTTAGATCCCCCCAAGGCTGTTCCCTGTGTATTTTACCTTGATTAAACGACCACTTGCTTGATGCCACCAACAATCATAAAATCTTATCCCTATAGTAATAGGCCCTTCATTCGATGGCCACTTGAATACCTAGGCGCCTTGTCTATTGGACAGGGCACAATGAAATGGTGAAATAATCAGTAAAATTGAAAGAAAATATCATTTCTGAGGGTCATCAATTAATGTTGGAGTTCAACTTTCATGTTTTGGGAAAAGTTTAATCTTATTTGATATTAATGGAGAAATTCTAAAAAACGCAAATAAGACATAACAATCTCAATACCTAGTCATTGATAGAAATTCTTTATTTTTTCATCGCCTCACTCAGACCTCCAAACCCTTCTAAAGAGACCGCCTCTTTAAGAAACGACTTTTCACATTTCCCTTGAGCGGTTGCTTAATAGATGTTTGACTGTATAGGGTGGTTAAGATTATTCTTGTAAATGTGGTAACTGGCGTTTTACCCCCAAATTTCATAAATTTCATAATAGTGATGTCATTGATATGAAATTTTATCGATTCGATTAATTGATATATTTTTCGATTGGATTGGATTCGAATCAATACGCCGTATCGTGCTCGTAATGCACAATTATTTATAAGGATGTCGTTGATATCCCTTGTTTTCGATTTGATTAATTGCTATACTTTTTCCGATATATCGTTTTGATTCGATTCAGTTTGATACCCTGCGTCTTGGCCATATGCCTGGTAAAGCACACCATTCCTTCCAATTACCCTTACAAAAGCCATAGAAAATACTTCAATATTTAGTCAGAGTTTTGCTTTGCATTAGTTTAACAGGAAAATGTCTGGGAAAAGTGAATTTTTTATTAATAATGACACGCCATTATTGGGGTACAGAATATCGATTATTTCAATTCGATATCCAACCATTCGATTCAATTTAATTGACAAAGTGAAATTTAAAGCGATTTATCGATTTGTCGACTATCGATGACATCTCTATTTCATAGACCCTCAGTTCTCATCCCCTGTTTCCAAATTCTGGGTAAGACCCTGTACTGGCAAAAAGTGGATTGCTGTGCAAAATAAGAGTGTAGTTAGTTTTAGTATCATCGTAATTAAATATTCAAATAAAATGTGACTGATTTATGAATAGTGTGTCTTGAATTTGCTGTGGTAAATGACAAGTTTGTTGAGATATATGATACATATAGAACATTAACTCATTTGAAGCATTTGGTATTTTCTAAAACTTGTTGAAGGTTATACCTATATCAATGTTAGGCAACCTTTGATCGATTGTTTAGTCCTTGGATCTGTCTCATATCCCATTACCTGGGTCAGGAGGTAGGTAAAAATATCAATGGAATCCAGTTTTATCTATTTTTCTTAAATATCTGCACTACTGAGTGGCAAAATAAAAGATATATACCACCCAGTTAGCAATACAAACAGGGCTTCCAACACCTCCTTGACTTGGATGGCATAGTTTTTGAGTGTAACCCCTCTTAATGTGGCATTTGTATTTGATGTTGGCAGATCCGGGAAATACATATTGAATATTTGATCACCTTATGTGGTTTCGTCACCCACTCAGCAAAGAACACATTACAGCTACATATTTATGATATCATTCAAGATCATTATCTACTTGTTTCATTTTGTTTGGTTTGATTGTTTGGTTTGATTCTCTTATAATACAAGCACTTTTGTGTTTTCCCTTTTAGTCTGATATGGTCTACATCAGATATGATTGTTGAACACTCATCTACATATTTGGTTTGCTTTTTTACTAGAAGTGTTTATTTTAGATTCAACTTTTTACATTCCATGTATTATATTTTTTTCAAATATTTATCACAGTGTATTTGTTTATTCATGTTATTTATTACTTACGTTGAAAATTTGACTTATTGTGTTATGAGGGGCATGCAGTACTCAATATCCAAAGAAATGAATACCTATTTAATTTTCTATCCAATTTTCTATCTCTTCCTAATAGGAAAATGACTAGGCCCTCAACTAGTGAGTTCATTAAAGAATAAGAACTGATTGAGTCAACCTTTTTAGTGCCACAGCCTTAGGTGGTAGTAGGCTGGATGCCCTGGCCTTGTTCAGATATCAAATCCTTAAAAACGCACATCTCAGTCGCGTGACTATGTAAGTCAGGAATTCATTAATGTATAGGTTTTAATTAATTTATGAATGCTTGGAAATAACTTAAGAAGTACTGTTTACATCTTGATAAATTAATTGTGTTTTTTGATTATTTGGTTGTTATATTGGTGTATTGTGCCATCTATTTCTTAAAATATGACATCCCAATGTTTTGATTGCCCTTTGTGGGACAATTGAAAATTACTAGCTCAGATCCTGTCAACATATGACTCCACTATATTCAGCAACTGCTTCTACACTAAAAGAGCTGTTCAATTGCATACTTTTGCTTTTGTCAATTGGTCTAAATCAAATCAGCCCTGTTCCATATGGTATACGTTGACCTGCTGGTACTATAAGATAATCAATATCAGCTCAGTTGATTAGGTTTTGATCAATTCAATATATTGATTTTATAGGAAATCTTTTACACTTATGATTTTTATCTAGAGGTTAGTTTTATGCAGGATCAGACACGTTTAGAAGACTGCCTGCTTCATGTTATGAAACACGCTGGAAGTAGTAAAGCACATGAGGTGTTGGAAACTGGCCATTGATTGAAACTGCTCTAGACTACTACATCAGTAGGTTAGTGCAATTTGATTAGCCATGTACCAACTGGGCTGTTTGTTTTGTGAAAGGCAGAAGCTTAGCATGTATATGGGCAGGAGATACGAGAGTCAATAGTAAAACTGTATTCATTTTCTATGATTCTAGCTGAAGTAGCGTGAGAGAGAAGAATATCTGAGAAGAAAATGACGGAAGAAACTTTTTATTTCACATATTTAATTTAAATCATAGAAATATGTTATTTTAGTGTGGTGCCATATGGCTGTGGCATACATTAATATGTTTCAGTTGTGTGTCTAATCTAAGAAAGGGGAGTCTGCATTCTGTCTTGCAAAAAGGTTTGTGAAGGGTTTGGTCATTGCATGAAGACCAGCTTTATTCTTGAGAGATCATTCTCATAAATCATAAATTCTAACATGATATTCCATCACTGTAGTTCAAAGTTGAAATTCTTTAGGCTTTAAAATCAATTTCAATTAGAACTTTATTAAACAACCATAAACTGTTTCATGAGTGTAAAAGATTTTAAATAAGTCAAGTGGGATATGTGGGTGTATAACAGGCTTGAGTGCAAAGCTTGTCCAAGTCTGAACACTAATCTTATTCTATGATCTTCAAGGATCCATGCAGGCTTCGTCAATACCATGATATGGATTATCATTTTGGATGGTGGCCAATAGCCTAATTGGTCACACCAAATTTGACATACAACCTCGTGGCAGTATAAATATATAGATATTTACTATTGTTTGGGGCCAAAAAATCCGAAAAATCTTTATACCATAGGGAGTTGTATAGCTCCAAATATTTATTATGTATTAAAAAGTATTTACATTTTATATTTTGATTATATACAGATATTCTTATAGTGTATTCTTTCAATCAAAGATATTGCCACTAGTAGACTGAGATAACACCAACATGATGACATTTGGATAAGGTCAAACAGGGTAGACTGGCCCATAATGTTAGTAAACTAGTGTAGCTACCCAAGTCTGTGACGCCATTGAATCAGAATAGTTGGGTGAAAAATGGCAAATATCTGAAGAGGTATGTAATATATATTCAAATAAAGACTTTTGAATAGATAGATATTTTGACAATTCTACAAGGTAGAGGGTAAATAAAGGGGTATGATGGGTATGAGGGTAGTATTTAAACGTTGGAAAATTACAAGCTTTACTTACTTTCCAAAGAATGTTTATGAAGTACTCCCTACAGAGAGAAAATGACCAACTTTGGATTAGGCATTTGAAGTGTATAGCTGCTGTTGTGTGTTACTGCTAGTTGAGGTGGTATTTGAGAAATCCTATTTACTGGGGCTGATTCACGATGGACAAAGATCAGTGATTATATGATGACTGAGAGATTAATATTTCACATGGGAAAGGTTAGGATTCAAGGTGTATATGCAAGTTTCTCATGTAACCATTCCTTATACTATAATTATAGTACAAAATGTCTATGACTCGATGTCAGAGAAGGTTTTAAAGAGCACATATGGACAATGTATATACATGCACATCTTCAATGTATTCATACAGCAGTGCGTGGCCAACTTATTTACTGAATGTTATGTATGTCTTATGCAGTCTTATAGATTATTTGAGGAAATATATGTATCTAAGAAGAAGGAATCTGTGATATACTTTTATCTTTGTTTGCATAAATTACAATTTGTTGGAAATACACCTTTTTTACCAAGTGTGAACATTCCAAATTTACGTATCGTATGCATTGTTCATAGTGAGCACCTACAGAACACTAACTTCCATATCATGATATGATTGTATGGTGCCTCCCTTACTAAGATTTCGGAGGAGGTAGATAGGCTTGGGAAGAAGTTGTCACCTCTCTCTTCAAAGATGCTTGTAAAACTCGTGTTCTGTGCCGATTTGTATAAATCTTCATAACTTAAGTATATTTGACTGTCATAAGTGAAGAACATCTACAGGGAGTGGTATTGTTGAGACTTATGTAGTATTATCTAATTCATATTCTGATATTGAAAATTAAGATTACACGTAAGTTTGAGTTGACATATTTGTAGAGCTGCACTCACCACTCACGAACCCGAGTGGCTCGAGCCCTGGAGTAAACTCGCCGAGCTCGAGCTGAAATGTTCAAATCGTGAGCTCGTCGATGTTGGGAACACAAACGTAACACAGGGCACATAACACACATTATCAACATACATAACTGCTTATCGCTGTCATGTTTTCTTTACAATCTCCAATGTATGCATTTAAGCGGTGTTGAGTGTTAAACTGACATTTGTACCTCGTCAGCACGTTTTGAAATTACATAAACATGGCAATGTTAATAATTGTCCGCCAATTAATATTTATTTCTTAATAGCTGGGCTGGAAAATAACTATCTTTTTGGAAAATCAGAACGTCCGTGAGCTCATGAGCTCACGAGTCAAACGGGTGGTGAGCTCATGAGTTGATCTCCCTCCGTGAGTGCTGCTCTACATATTTGTTTGAACAAGAAGTCTGATGGTTTATTCTTTTCTTACAAAGCATCTATTTCTGGCATTTGAGTTGCTGTTGTTCATGATCATTGATCAGCCACCCTTCTGGCAGTGTCAGTGGACTGTCCTGATGTACATGTCATCATTACCCTAACCAACAGATTATCTTGAAGTGAGTTGAAACTAGCTTGCAAGAATGAGTCGCACAAAGCTCCATTTTGGTTTGTCAAGAGATGGAGGTGAATATCATACACTCGTAGTTGTACTGTTGCTGTGTTTTCTGTCATATTAGTATTATTCATTGGTACATTGTGTTCCAGGCTAACCAATTGTTGGCAAAAGCAGTCATTTTAGTGTTGGGTTTCCACTGTGTATGCATATATTAAATAAAAATTAAGAAAAAGTATTGATCAGGATTGTCATTAGTTTATTTGGTGGTTTTGAGATTTTTTCTTGTACATTGTCATTTAGAGGTAATTGCCTCCATCAACAAAGGGGTTTTCCATAGTGTTGGGACAATAAAAGGAACACCAAGACTGTGAACTGCGTCATTAACTATTTTTCTTGCAAAAAAGTAAGATATGAACCCCATGAGTCTAAGCTCTGTAGTAAAAAGTAACTTTGATTACACCAACTACTTTTCCACAAGAGAGCAAATATACAGAACATGACCTTATCGAAAAAATAAAAAATCTCTCTCCAGTAGAAGTTTTTTTACAATATACAGTAGTTGATAACCTGATACATTGTCCCATATTTTCACACCTGTTTTTAGGAAAAGGCTTCCATTTCTAACTAAAACCTTCCAATTCAAACTTATGCTGTGCCAGAAATATAGTAATTTTTGAAAAAGTAGTTCGTATGAGTAAACAGCAGAAATATATGATGGCCTTATCATCCAAAAGTGGCTTCTTATGGAAAAGCAAGTTGGTGCCGAGCGAAATAAAAAATCTGGAAAACCCAACATTCTTTTTATATCTTCTTTAGTTTATCCCCTTTAAACTAGGTATAACATATCCAAAAAAGAAAGAAATTCTCTGGACAAAAAATAACACTGGTGTGGGAACCCTAAAGGAATACTAGGAACTACAGCTAAATATGCAAATCTTGACCTTCACCCATGATGGATAAAACATGACTTTAATCTTAAAACATGTATACAATAGGCTTATAGTGTTTCATGATTAAGTAGGCCCTTGTATTAAAATGAAATCTACTCTTGCATTATTCATACTATGTGGTAAATGTAAATATTGATAACTCTTTTTTGATTCCCAAAGAGAGGATTTTTATTGCATCTATGAGTAGTGTACCTATGTGTAATCATATTGTATTTTAACCAAATGTAAACATAATTCTCAAGTGCTCTGAGTCAAAGCATATATGAGGTTAACTACAATAAGAAAGGCAATATAAATGCTGATAGCTTATTATGGCAAATAAAAAGGAAAATATTTCAACAGGGTTCATATTCAGAATCGCCCATTTTCTTCAATAAGGTCTGAGTCACTAATCTATTGTGTAGAATTTTAAGCTGTCGATATATCAAAAAAGTGTGCTCTGTTGTCTTATTACAGTCCAAAGCATGTCTTCATTAGATCAAAATGTCTGTATGAAGAAATATTAGAGATTTGAATTAGAAAGGGCAATGGTGGTTGTATTTCAAAACAAATAGTTTCAAATTCAAAAAAGCATTGCATCTTATTGTATTCAGATTCTATTTTCTTTGACCTCATAACAATTTATTTTTTAACCAATTGTGTGTATGGAGCATGCGCCCAGTGTCTCCGCCCTGTGTTGACTGTTCGTGTTGATGTGGAGGATTGGCACATACTAAATTTTATTCCTCACCCAAGCATATCAGAATTGGTTTGAAAGGAATTCGGTGTTAATTGTAATTTCTTTTTATTCATTTTTACACATTTTTTACAAGTAGTGGTAGTTTTTTTTTCTAAAGACGTGTTTAAACTTCCCTGGCAAGTGGCCCGATGTGTAGTAGTTTGTGATGTTCTCCCACCATGGCTTCAACCCACCTGTAGATTCCCCATCTTTACGACAAACAATTGCTAGTATGGATGCATTAATGACTGGCCTCCAGTTGGGTTTAAAAGTGATAAGGTACGCCCCGATAGACTACAGTTCTATAAAACTACCCAGAAGGTGGGGACTGTTTGTTCAACTTTGTGGCTGTGCTATTGGACGTCAGGCGGTGTAAATACAAAGCTCAACCAACCAACTCTTCTAGCTGGGATTTCATCTTATCTCGTGTCAAGCTTTGACTCTTTGGGGCCATCATTTATTTGAAAATAATAATCAATATGAACCAATGAAATTTCAATAATATTTATTGATTATAAATACATTTGGTCATTTGTGCCACTGTTGCCAGCTTTGTTGCATTGGTCAAGGTGCTTTAGTTTCTATTCATTCCAGCAGGTGGCTCTAGTACTAGTTGTTTCGTCCTGTTTTACCGTCTAGCTACGCAGTCGGTCTGAAGTCATACTTATGATGTTAAGAGTCATACATTTACCAATCACATATTTATATTTTGGACATAGGCATGAATTTATCTACTGCCTGGTAGCTTTACACTGGTTGTGGAAAGATTTGTGACACGCAAACACTTTACTAACACCTTAATAAGGCTTTTTGGACACCTGCAGTCTCTTGGGAAGTGTTCTGACCACCCTCTTTAAGGTGATGGCTACCATTGCAAGCTAGATAAAAGGTCCGTCCAAAAACACACCTCATTGTAGCATACTCATAGAACAAGGAGTATCTCCAGGTTCCTGAGTGTTGTCAGGTAGATAATATCATAGCCAACCGTCCTTAGTCAACCCACATTCTAATTTATTTCAATATTTACAACTTTTCACTCAAATGACATAATCTCATTACTTACGCAAGTGGTGGTCACTATAGGTTCACAGACACCTTAGGGATGTCATTGACTATGCCCAATAAAAAGTAATTTTTTGATTCTTTACTGCTAACGATTTTTACGGGCCATAACATTTGGAAATTTTAGTGAGATCTCGTGTGTGTGGAGCCTATAACTCAGTGGTGGCCCCATGTAGGCTAGGAACAAAAGGCAGCTGTACAAAGACACACCTCAGTGGTCGCGCGTCACAATTAAAACAAAGGCGAGGGTCCGGTTTGCTATAAATAGTTGATACCTTTTCTAGCTGTAAGAGGCTTATTCACTTAGGGTCAAGATTTCTCACTAGAATTTTCAATAGTATGGCCTGTAAAAATATTCAGGGGTAAAAAGTCAAACAATTACTTCTTATTGGGCATAGTCAATGATATCCCTAAAGTAACTCTGAACCTGCAGTAACCATCACTTGCGTAGGTTATGAGAATATGTCATTTGAAAAATCTTTTGTAAATTTTGAAATAAAACAGAATATGGATTGAATAATGACAGTTGGCGATGATATTCTCTACCTGATAACACTCAGGATCCTGGAGATACACCTAGTTATAGGCTTATGCTGCTTTGAGGTGTGTTTTGGGACAGGGCCTTTAACTGGCTTGCAATGGTACCCATCGCCTTAAACCAAGCCAAAGTACTCATACTCCTCCAATCTGTGAATGCAGCTCTTAACGGCACCTATATTTCATTTATATGTTCTGTATCAAGTCTTTAAGAATGTTAGTTATATGTTTGTTGTCTTTTGTTTTGTTATGTTCCTTTGTTGTCTGTTTGGTGATGTGTGATTTGCATGCGTCTTTTTTCCTGTTCTTAAAAATAACTCACTTTAACTCCATTTCTCCTTAACTGCAACAGAGGTATATTCAGGAATTGCTATGCATTCCTCCAACCATTTAATAACTGACTTTTTAGGTGTTCTATTTGTGTCAGAAGTTCTCATTGAACATTTTATCATGTTTGGCATACTTGGATTTATAACATCTGTGAAATACGCAGTTTTGAATCGACATTTTGTTTAAATGTAAATTTACAGTGAGATTAACTTTTAATGCAATATTTACACGTTTAAGCAATTTTGGCATATGGAAATAAATGTAATTTCAACTAATTTGTATTCATTTGCTCTATATTTTCAGTAGAAGAAAATTTTAACATTTTTTACACATTTATATTTACATTTTTAGTTGACCTCTTGGTGTTATATATAAATGATTTTTCCATCCATTCCTGTTGTTTGTTATTTTCTGTTGTGATCTTCCTTGATCAAGCACCAACGAAAGTTTCATAATTAAGTTACCATACCAGGCAAGTAGTTAGTGATTTTTACTAGCCCAATATATTTTTTGGCTTGCCTGAAATAAGTCATAACATATGCTAGAATGGCATGTATTATTTATCATCCATTTCATGATTTGAAACCTTTTCTTTTTCTTTTTGATATAGATGCATTGTTTGCATATTTCTGGGAATCTATGCCATTTTCTATACATAAATATGTAGTGTTCAGAAAATCAGACTCATTTGACCAAGTGCAAAACTAACAAGTACTTGCCCGAAAACACTTTTTTCAAAGATTAACTTGCCGGGATAAGTACTTAAATGTATGTTGGTGCCTGTTGATCCACCAATGCCTTCACCCATTACGGCTCAAGCGTTCCTATAGATAATGTCATCTGGATCTATGATACTTTTAATATTAGCTTTCTTATCAAGAATGATTTTTACTGTACTGTTCTGAGGAACATTTCTCCTTCAAAAGTTTTCCAAGCTTTGCTTTTGCCTGCATGATTTTATCCAAACTGTGAGACTGCTGTTGGCCGCCGCTGTGAGTATTAAATGCTCCCCACGACTATTGCTGACCTATGATACCTCTCAATACATCTCCAAACAAAGACAGTCCCCTATTTATTAGTGAAATATCTGAGGTCGACTGTGCTAACTCTAACAAATCGAAGTCACTGGGAGATTGTATTGTTGAAGTATTGTATCATTTAGGAAATATTGACATTGTATTGTATTTGCTTCTATTCATAAGATCCATAAGTCCATCACCTAGTCCCAAGGGCTTTTATGTACGAATTGGAGGCTACATGTATTTGACCTTAGATAAGGAGCTTTTTGGTTATTTTTTCCAATTTCCTAATTATAACTAGATCAACACTATTTTCAGGGCTATGCAAGTATACAGTAGGGATACTTTTCATGAGACATGGCCCTTTCTTGCCGATTTGTAAGTCAAATAAGGCCTTTCAAATGTACCTGTTTTACCTTATGAGAGCTGCTTTTTGGTTAATTTTCTAAGCTTTTGGAGATCAATATCATAACTTACTCGACTCTCTACAACCATTTTGTTTCAGGGCTTCTGTACTATAAAGTATGTTTTTTTCTTGTCATTCTTTTTGTCAAGAATGGAATCTGAAAGCAACTCCATGGGCGAATTCCAAAATTTTGACCAATTTGTTACATTCAATGAGGAGGCAAATATATCTACTTCTAACGGGGGAATTGTAATATATTTGATACTGTTTCTACCCTCACATAATGTATCATGGTACCTGTTAAAAAAGTCAAAGTTCTGACAGCAAACTACTTTGTTTGAAATGGCGATAAAGTGCTTCCAAACTTAAAGGTTTATTTGCAGGCTCGTTAAATGCTACAATTGGTCAAATATTTGGATCTGGTCCATAGCGTTACCTTCAAATCTTATTTTTAAACAGAAGAATAAAATGAAAAAATCATACATCATTATACAGCATCCTCTTTAAATATACCATTTATAGCCCTCAAAAACGTATTAGTAGTAAGTTGAGTAAGTTGTAAGATATTGATCTGCAAAAACTGAGAGAATATCCACAACATACCTATTTTATGATCAAACAGTTACTTTCAAATGGCCCTATTTGACTAACAAATTGGCTTACAAATCATCTCCCCTGTACATTCTGCATACAGTATACATGTAGCAGGTCCCACGCGAAACCCTCCTCGCAGGTCAATAGACATGTTCACTGGTTCTCTTCTGCACTTTGCCTAAAGCAAGTCAGCACCTGGATTGTGAAGAGGGCACCAAGGGCAGATCAAGATTATCAGTTGACCCCCAGTGCGAAGGGTCTCGCTCAGGGTCTGACAGCTAACAACCCACGCAACCTAAGCCATGATAAACAAACATACACAAATATATATATATATATATATATATATATATATATATATATATATATATATATATATATATATATATATATATATATATATATATATACTGTAAGTCACTTAAATATGGCGTGAACATTATATAGCGCAATTACGGTACTGTCCAGGATAGCGTGATCTAAGTATAGCGGTGAACAGTAGCAGCAGCAGCAAGTTCAATTAAGAATTTAATAAAGACGTGGATTTTATAATAGCGCATTTGGGCAGAGCGCTATTATCGCTATCTTATTGTTCCCGCTATACTTAAGTGATTTACAGTATATATATATATATATATATATATATATATATATATATATATATATATATATATATATATATATATATATATATATATATATCTATCTATCTATCTACCTACCTACCTACCTACCTACCTACATACATACATACATACATACATATATATATATATATATATATATATATATATATATAAATATATATATATATATATATATATATATATATATATATATATATATATATATATATATATATATATGTATATATATATATATATATATATATGTATATATATATATATATATATATTTATATATATGTATATATATATATATATATATATATATATATATATATATATGTATATATATATATATATATATATATATATATATATATATATATATATATATATATATATATATATATATATATATATATATATATATATATATATATATATATATATATATATATATATATATATATATATATATATATATATATATATATATATATATATACATATATATATATATATATATATATATATATATATATATATATATATATATATATATATATATATATATATATATATATATATATATATATATATATATATATATATATATATATATATATATAAGGGGCTGGATCAATACTCTTCCCTATACAATGGGCAGGTCAAAATTATACTGGTTTACTTATTTGCTGATGTGCAGATGTAACAACGTACATGTTAGTGGTGCCCTCTATTCCATGCACACATCACAAAAGCTACAGTAATATATTTGGTCCAATACTGTACACAAGTACACCTGGACTGAAATCAATCAGGGTAGATCAGTGAGACCAAAAATAGATAGAACCATGGTTAGTGTTATCGACTAGATGTATTTCAGACATGTATGAAACGGATAAATTATATTGATTTATTATCTGCAAGTGAAATAGTGTAGGTGCTTTATTTACCCACTCATCATTCACACTTTTATAATACTTATATACGCAGCAAAAACAGGTTTTTATACTAGTATGTGCATGTAGATGTGGAGTTCATGTCAGTCCAACAGAAGCCACTAAATGAGCAGTTATTTTACATAATCTGCTCAAATCTTGCAGTGTGAGATTTTAGTTTGCAATTAACCAATACGCTTTTCAAACACATGCCACATCCTTTGTAATCGTTAGAAACAAGATGCCCTCTCGGCTGAGTCATATGTTAGGGATGTCCCTAAGTCTGACCTACCTAGCACCAGGAGGGATGTCCCAATGTCTGACCTACCTAGCACCAGGAGGGATGTCCCAATGGCTGACCTACCTAGCACCAGGAGGGATGTCCCAATGACTGACCTACCTAGCACCAAGAGGGATGTCCCAATGGCTGACCTACCTAGCACCAGGAGGGATGTCCCAATGGCTGACCTACCTAGCACCAGGAGGGATGTCCCAATGGCTGACCTACCTAGCACCAGGAGGGATGTCCCAATGGCTGACCTACCTAGCACCAATAGGGATGTCCCAATGGCTGACCTACCTAGCACCAAGAGGGATGTCCCAATGGCTGACCTACCTAGCACTAGAAGGGATGTCCCAATGGCTGACCTACCTAGCACCAGGAGGGATGTCCCAATGGCTGACCTACCTAGCACCAGGAGGGATGTCCCAATGGCTAACCTACCTAGCACCAGGAGGGATGTCCCAATGGCTGACCTACCTAGCACCAGGAGGGATGCCCCAATGGCTGACCTACCTAGCACCAGGAGGGATGTCCCAATGGCTGACCTACCTAGCACCAGGAGGGATGTCCCAATGGCTGACCTACCTAGCACCAAGAGGGATGTCCCAATGGCTGACCTACCTAGCACCAGGAGGGATGTCCCAATGGCTGACCTACCTAGCACCAAGAGGGATGTCCCAATGGCTGACCTACCTAGCACCAGGAGGGATGTCCCAATGGCTGACCTACCTAGCACCAAGAGGGATGTCCCAATGGCTGACCTACCTAGCACCAGGAGGGATGTTCCAATGGCTGACCTACCTAGCACCAGGAGGGATGCCCCAATGGCTGACCTACCTAGCACCAGGAGGGATGTCCCAATGGCTGACCTACCTAGCACCAGGAGGGATGTCCCATTGGCTGACCTACCTAGCACCAAGAGGGATGTCCCAATGGCTGACCTACCTAGCACCGAGAGGGATCTCCCAATGGCTGAGTTGCCTAGCACCAGGAGGGATGTCCCAATGGCTGACCTACCTAGCACCAAGAGGGATGTCCCAATGGCTGACCTACCTAGCACCAGGAGGGATGTCCCAATGGCTGACCTACCTAGCACCAAGAGGGATGTCCCAATGGCTGACCTACCTAGCACCAGGAGGGATGTTCCAATGGCTGACCTACCTAGCACCAGGAGGGATGCCCCAATGGCTGACCTACCTAGCACCAGGAGGGATGTCCCAATGGCTGACCTACCTAGCACCAAGAGGAATGTCCCAATGGCTGACCTACCTAGCACCAGGAGGGATGTCCCATTGGCTGACCTACCTAGCACCAAGAGGGATGTCCCAATGGCTGACCTACCTAGCACCAAGAGGGATCTCCCAATGGCTGAGTTGCCTAGCACCAGGAGCGATGTCCCAATGGCTGACCTACCTAGCACCAAGCGGGATGTCCCAATGACTGACCTACCTACCACCAAGAGGGATGTCCCAATGGCTGAGCTGCCTAGCACCAGGAGGGATGTCCCAATGGCTGACCTACCTAGCACCAAGAGGGATGTCCCAATGGCTGACCTACCTAGCACCAAGAGGGATGTCCCAATGGCTGACCTACCTAGCACCAGGAGGGATGGTTCAATGGCTGACCTACCTAGCACCAGGAGGGATGTCCCAATGGCTGACCTACCTAGCACCAGGAGGGATGCCCCAATGGCTGACCTACCTAGCACCAGGAGGGATGTCCCAATGGCTGACCTACCTAGCACCAAGAGGGATGTCCCAATGGCTGACCTACCTAGCACCAGGAGGGATGTCCCAATGGCTGACCTACCTAGCACCAGGAGGGATGTCCCAATGGCTGACCTACCTAGCACCAGGAGGGATGCCCCAATGGCTGACCTACCTAGCACCAGGAGGGATGTCCCAATGGCTGACCTACCTAGCACCAGGAGGGATGTCCCAATGGCTGACCTACCTAGCACCAGGAGGGATGTCCCAATGGCTGACCTACCTAGCACCAGGAGGGATGTCCCAATGGCTGACCTACCTAGCACCAGGAGGGATGTCCCAATGGCTGACCTACCTAGCACCAAGAGGGATGTCCCAATGGCTGACCTACCTAGCACCAGGAGGGATGTCCCAATGGCTGACCTACCTAGCACCAGGAGGGATGTCCCAATGGCTGACCTACCTAGCACCAGGAGGGATGCCCCAATGGCTGACCTACCTAGCACCAGGAGGGATGTCCCAATGGCTGACCTACCTAGCACCAGGAGGGATGTCCCAATGGCTGACCTACCTAGCACCAGGAGGGATGCCCCAATGGCTGACCTACCTAGCACCAGGAGGGATGCCCCGATGGCTGACCTACCTAGCACCAAGAGGGATGTCCCAATGGCTGACCTACCTAGCACCAAGAGGGATGTCCCAATGGCTGACCTACCTAGCACCAAGAGGGATGTCCCAATGGCTGACCTACCTAGCACCAGGAGGGATGCCCCAATGGCTGACCTACCTAGCACCAGGAGGGATGTCCCAATGGCTGACCTACCTAGCACCAGGAGGGATGTCCCAATGGCTGACCTACCTAGCACCAGGAGGGATGCCCCAATGGCTGACCTACCTAGCACCAAGAGGGATGTCCCAATGGCTGACCTACCTAGCACTAAGAGGGATGTCCCAATGGCTGACCTACCTAGCACCAGGAGGGATGTCCCAATGTCTGACCTACCTAGCACCAGGAGGGATGTCCCAATGTCTGACCTACCTAGCACCAGGAGGGATGTCCCAATGGCTGACCTACCTAGCACCAGGAGGGATGTCCCAATGGCTGACCTACCTAGCACCAGGAGGGATGTCCCAATGGCTGACCTACCTAGCACCAGGAGGGATGTCCCAATGGCTGACCTACCTAGCACCAGGAGGGATGTCCCAATGGCTGACCTACCTAGCACCAGGAGGGATGTCCCAATGGCTGACCTACCTAGCACCAGGAGGGATGTCCCAATGGCTGACCTACCTAGCACCAGGAGGGATGTCCCAATGGCTGACCTACCTAGCACCAGGAGGGATGTCCCAATGGCTGACCTACCTAGCACCAAGAGGGATGTCCCAATGGCTGACCTATCTAGCACCAAGAGGGATGTCCCAATGGCTGACCTACCTAGCACCAGGAGGGATGCCCCAATGGCTGACCTACCTAGCACCAGGAGGGATGTCCCAATAGCTGACCTACCTAGCACCAGGAGGGATGTCCCAATGGCTGACCTACCTAGCACCAGGAGGGATGCCCCAATGGCTGACCTACCTAGCTCCAGGGGGGATGTCCCAATGGCTGAGCTGCCTAGCACCAAAAGGGATGTCCCAATGGCTGACCTACCTAGCACCAGGAGGGATGCCCCAATGGCTGACCTACCTAGCACTAGAAGGGATTTCCGAATGGCTGACCTACCTAGCACCAAGAGGGATGTCCCAATGGCTGACCTACCTAGCACCAGGAGGGATGTCCCAATGACTGACCTACCTAGCACCAAGAGGGATGTCCCAATGGCTGACCTACCTAGCACCAGGAGGGATGTCCCAATGGCTGACCTACCTAGGACCAGGAGGGATGTCCCAATGGCTGAGCTGCCTAGCACCAGGAGGGATGTCCCAATGGCTGACCTACCTAGCACCAATAGGGATGTCCCAATGGCTGACCTACCTAGCACCAAGAGGGATGTCCCAATGGCTGACCTACCTAGCACCAGGAGGGATGTCCCAATGGCTGACCTACCTAGCACCAAGAGGGATGTCCCAATGGCTGACCTACCTAGCACCAAGAGGGATGTCCCAATGGCTGACCTACCTAGCACCAGGAGGGATGTCCCAATGGCTGACCTACCTAGCACCAAGAGGGATGACCCAATGTCTGACCTACCTAGCACCAGGAGGGATGTCCCAATGGCTGTCCTACCTAACACCAGGAGGGATGTCCCAATGGCTGACCTACCTAACACCAGGAGGGATGTCCCAATGGCTGACCTACCTAGCACCAGGAGGGATGCCCTAATGGCTGACCTACCTAGCACCAGGAGGGATGTCCCAATGTCTGAGTCGTATAGGTTGGAGGATACCCAAATGGCTAAGCCACATAGCTCCAGGAGGGATGCCACAATGGCCAAGCCGTCTAGCGTAATAGATGAACCCATGGCTGAGCTGTTTAGCACAAGAAGGGATGCCCCCATGACTGAGCTGCCTAGCATCAAGGTAGATGCCCGCGTGTCTAAGCTGTACAGTGTGAGGGATATCCCAATTACTGAGCTGTATTACACAAGTAAGGATGCACTCATGGCGTATAGCATGGGAGGGTCCCAGTGGCTGAGCTGTCTAGCAACAAGCGGGATACCCCACTGGCTGAGACGTATAGAGTGAAGGATGTCCCAATGGTTGAGCCCTCTAGCACAAAGATGGATGCCCCAATGGCTGAGCCATCTAGACCAGGAGGGACGCCCCTATGACCAAACCATATAAAATGAGGGATACCAAAACGGCTGAGTCGTCTAGAAGCAGGAAGGATGCCCCAATGCTGAGTTGTTTAGCTGGAGGGATGCCAAAAGAGCAATCACGTGGCAAATCCTTTGCTATCATCAGAAACACTTGCGTAGCAAGTAGCAACAGCTTGTCCCCTGAGTTGGAGAGACACTTTAAAAATACTTAAATACACAGCAAAAACTGGTTCTAATACGAGTTTGTGCATGTAGATAAGGAAGGAAAATACCCCATGGGCGGGAGTTCATATCAGTCTATCTTTCACATAATATGCTCAAATCTTGCAGTGTGAGATTTTAGTTTGCAGTTAAGCAATGAGCTGTTTAACACATGACCCATCCTTTGTGATCGTTAGAAACAACTGGGTAGCCAATGGCAGCAGCTTGTCCCCTGGGGTAGAGAAAAGGGGCCCATCTCGAAATAGGTGAAGGGAAATAATGTTGATGTGAAACGGTACAAAAGGCGCCTCATAACTGGGCCATATAGTATGAGGGATACCCCTATGTCCCAATATCTGAGTCGCATAGCTCGTGGATAACCCATGTCCAGCCACAAAGCTCCAGGAGGGGTGCCCCACTGATTGAGCCGCATAGCCTGAGGGATGTCCCCATGGCTGAGCTGCCTAGCACCAAGAGGGATGTCTCTATGGCTGAGCTGCCTAGCACAAAGAGGGATGTCCCAATGTTGATCTGCCTAGCAGCAAGAGAGATGTCCCGATGTTGATCTGCCTAGCAGCAAGAGAGATGTCCCTATGGCTGAGCTGCCTAGCACCAAGAGGGATGTCCCGATAGCTGAGCTGCCTAGCACCAAGAGGGATGTCCCGATGGCTGAGCTACCTAGCACCAAGAGGGATGCCCCGATAGCTGAGCTGCCTAGCACCAGGAGGGATGTCCCGATGGCTGAGCTGCCTAGCACCAAGAGGGATGTCCCGATGGCTGAGCTGCCTAGCACCAAGAGGGATGTCCCGATGGCTGAGCTGCCTAGCACCAAGAGGGATGCCCCGATGGCTGAGCTGCCTAGCACCAAGAGGGATGCCCCGATAGCTGAGCTGCCTAGCACCAAGAGGGATGTCCCGATGGCTGAGCTGCCTAGCACCGAGAGGGATGCCCCGATGTTGATCTGCCTAGCACCAAGAGGGATGTCCCGATGTTGATCTGCCTAGCACCAAGAGGGATGTCCCGATGTTGATCTGCCTAGCACCAAGAGGGATGCCCCGATAGCTGAGCTGCCTAGCACCAAGAGGGATGCCCCGATGGCTGAGCTGCCTAGCACCAAGAGGGATGTCCCGATGTTGATCTGCCTAGCACCAAGAGGGATGTCCCGATGGCTGAGCTGCCTAGCACCAGGAGGGATGTCCCGATGGCTGAGCTGCCTAGCACCAAGAGGGATGCCCCGATGTTGATCTGCCTAGCACCGAGAGGGATGCCCCGATGGCTGAGCTGCCTAGCACCAAGAGGGATGTCCCGATGGCTGAGCTGCCTAGCACCAAGAGGGATGCCCCGATGGCTGAGCTGCCTAGCACCAAGAGGGATGCCCCGATGTTAATCTGCCTAGCACCGAGAGGGATGCCCCGATGGCTGAGCTGCCTAGCACCAAGAGGGATGCCCCGATGTTGATCTGCCTAGCACCAAGAGGGATGTCCCGATGGCTGAGCTGCCTAGCACCAAGAGGGATGCCCCGATAGCTGAGCTGCCTAGCACCAAGAGGGATGCCCCGATGTTAATCTGCCTAGCACCGAGAGGGATGCCCCGATGGCTGAGCTGCCTAGCACCAAGAGGGATGCCCCGATGTTGATCTGCCTAGCACCAAGAGGGATGTCCCGATGGCTGAGCTGCCTAGCACCGAGAGGGATGTCCCGATGGCTGAGCTGCCTAGCACCAAGAGGGATGTCCCGATGGCTGAGCTGCCTAGCACCAAGAGGGATGTCCCGATGGCTGAGCTGCCTAGCACCAAGAGGGATGTCCCAATGGCTGAGCTGCCTAGCACCAAGAGGGATGCCCCGATGACTGAGCTGCCTAGCACCAAGAGGGATGTCCCGATGGCTGAGCTGCCTAGCACCGAGAGGGATGCCCCGATGACTGAGCTGCCTAGCACCAAGAGGGATGCCCCGATAGCTGAGCTGCCTAGCACCAAGAGGGATGTCCCGATGGCTGAGCTGCCTAGCACCAAGAGGGATGCCCCGATAGCTGAGCTGCCTAGCACCAAGAGGGATGTCCCGATGGCTGAGCTGCCTAGCACCGAGAGGGATGCCCCGATGACTGAGCTGCCTAGCACCAAGAGGGATGCCCCGATAGCTGAGCTGCCTAGCACCAAGAGGGATGTCCCGATGGCTGAGCTGCCTAGCACCGAGAGGGATGCCCCGATGACTGAGCTGCCTAGCACCAAGAGGGATGCCCCGATAGCTGAGTTGCCTAGCACCAAGAGGGATGCCCCGATGGCTGAGCTGCCTAGCACCAAGAGGGATGTCCCGATGACTGAGCTGCCTAGCACCAAGAGGGATGCCCCGATGTTGATCTGCCTAGCACCGAGAGGGATGCCCCGATGGCTGAGCTGCCTAGCACCAAGAGGGATGCCCCGATGGCTGAGCTGCCTAGCACCAAGAGGGATGCCCCGATGTTGATCTGCCTAGCACCAAGAGGGATGCCCCGATGGCTGAGCTGCCTAGCACCAAGAGGGATGCCCCGATGGCTGAGCTGCCTAGCACCAAGAGGGATGCCCCGATGTTGATCTGCCTAGCACCGAGAGGGATGCCCCGATGGCTGAGCTGCCTAGCACCAAGAGGGATGTCCCGTTGGCTGAGCTGCCTAGCACCAAGAGGGATGCCCCGATGTTGATCTGCCTAGCACCGAGAGGGATGCCCCGATGGCTGAGCTGCCTAGCACCAAGAGGGATGCCCCGATGGCTGAGCTGCCTAGCACCAAGAGGGATGCCCCGATGTTGATCTGCCTAGCACCGAGAGGGATGCCCCGATGGCTGAGCTGCCTAGCACCAAGAGGGATGTCCCGTTGGCTGAGCTGCCTAGCACCAAGAGGGATGCCCCGATGTTGATCTGCCTAGCACCGAGAGGGATGCCCCGATGGCTGAGCTGCCTAGCACCAAGAGGGATGCCCCGATGGCTGAGCTGCCTAGCACCAAGAGGGATGCCCCGATGACTGAGCTGCCTAGCACCAAGAGGGATGCCCCGATAGCTGAGCTGCCTAGCACCAAGAGGGATGTCCCTATGGCTGAGCTGCCTAGCACCAAGAGGGATGCCCCGATAGCTGAGCTGCCTAGCACCAAGAGGGATGTCCCTATGGCTGAGCTGCCTAGCACCAGGAGGGATGTCCCGTTGGCTGAGCTGCCTAGCACCAAGAGGGATGTCCCGTTGGCTGAGCTGCCTAGCACCAAGAGGGATGCCCCGATGTTGATCTGCCTAGCACCGAGAGGGATGCCCCGATGGCTGAGCTGCCTAGCACCAAGAGGGATGCCCCGATAGCTGAGCTGCCTAGCAGCAGGAGGGATGTCCCGATGGCTGAGCTGCCTAGCACCAAGAGGGATGCCCCGATGGCTGAGCTGCCTAGCACCAAGAGGGATGCCCCGATGGCTGAGCTGCCTAGCACCGAGAGGGATGTCCCTATGGCTGAGCTGCCTAGCACCAAGAGGGATGCCCAGATGGCTGAGCTGCCTAGCACCAAGAGGGATGCCCCGATGGCTGAGCTGCCTAGCACCAGGAGGGATGTCCCGATGGCTGAGCTGCCTAGCACCAAGAGGGATGCCCCGATAGCTGAGCTGCCTAGCACCAAGAGGGATGTCCCGATGACTGAGCTGCCTAGCACCAAGAGGGATGCCCCGATGGCTGAGCTGCCTAGCACCAAGAGGGATGTCCCGATGGCTGAGCTGCCTAGCACCAAGAGGGATGCCCCGATAGCTGAGCTGCCTAGCACCAAGAGGGATGTCCCGATGACTGAGCTGCCTAGCACCAAGAGGGATGCCCCAATGTTGATCTGCCTAGCACCAAGAGGGATGTCCCGATGGCTGAGCTGCCTAGTACCAAGAGGGATGTCCCGATGTTGATCTGCCTAGCACCAAGAGGGATGCCCCGATGTTGATCTGCCTAGCACCAAGAGGGATGCCCCGATGGCTGAGCTGCCTAGCACCAAGAGGGATGTCCCGATGGCTGAGCTGCCTAGCAATGAGAGGGATGCCCGATGGCTGAGCTGCCTAGCACCAAGAGGGATGCCTTGATGGCTGAGCTGCCTAGCACCAAGAGGGATGTCCCGATGGCTGAGCTGCCTAGCACCAAGAGGGATGCCCCAATGTTGATCTGCCTAGCACCAAGAGGGATGTCCCGATGGCTGAGCTGCCTAGTACCAAGAGGGATGTCCCGATGTTGATCTGCCTAGCACCAAGAGGGATGCCCCGATGTTGATCTGCCTAGCACCAAGAGGGATGCCCCGATGGCTGAGCTGCCTAGCACCAAGAGGGATGTCCCGATGGCTGAGCTGCCTAGCACTGAGAGGGATGCCCGATGGCTGAGCTGCCTAGCACCAAGAGGGATGCCCCGATGTTGATCTGCCTAGCACCAAGAGGGATGTCCCGATGGCTGAGCTGCCTAGCACCAAGAGGGATGTCCCGATGGCTGAGCTGCCTAGCACCAAGAGGGATGCCCCGATAGCTGAGCTGCCTAGCACCAAGAGGGATGCCCCGATGTTGATCTGCCTAGCACCAAGAGGGATGTCCCGATGGCTGAGCTGCCTAGTACCAAGAGGGATGTCCCGATGGCTGAGCTGCCTAGTACCAAGAGGGATGTCCCTATGGCTGAGCTGCCTAGCACCAAAAGGGATGCCCCGATGGCTGAGCTGCCTAGCACCAAGAGGGATGCCCCGATGTTGATCTGCCTAGCACCAAGAGGGATGCCCCGATAGCTGAGCTGCCTAGCACCAAGAGGGATGTCCCCATGGCTGAGCTGCCTAGCACCAAGAGGGATGTCCCGATGGCTCAGCTGCCTAGCACCAAGAGGGATGCCCCGATGGCCGAGCTGCCTAGCACCAAGAGGGATGTCCCGATAGCTGAGCTGCCTAGCACCAGGAGGGATGTCCCGATGGCTGAGCTGCCTAGCACCAAGAGGGATGCCCCGATAGCTGAGCTGCCCAGCACCAATTGGGATGCCCCGATGGCCGAGCTGCCTAGCACCAAGAGGGATGTCCCGATTGCTGAGCCATATAGAGTGGGAGAGCCCCAATGGCTGAGCCATATAGAGTGGGAGAGCCCCAATGGCTGAGCCGTATAGAGTGGAAGAGCCCCAATGGCTGAGCCATATAGAGTGGGAGAGCCCCAATGGCTGAGCCGTATAGAGTGGGAGAGCCGCAGTGGCTGAGCCGTATAGAGTGGGAGAGCCCCAATGGCTGACCCATATAGAGTGGGAGAGTCCCAATGGCTGAGTCGTAAAGAGTGGGAGAGCCCCAATGGCTGAGCCGTATAGAGTGGGAGAGCCGCAGTGGCTGAGCCGTATAGAGTGGGAGAGCCCCAATGGCTGAGCCATATAGAGTGGGAGAGCCGCAATGGCTGAGCCATATAGAGTGGGGGAGCCCCAATGGCTGAGTCGTATAGAGTGGGAGAGCCCCAATGGCTGAGTCGTATAGAGTGGGAGAGCCTCAATGGCTGAGTCGTATAGAGTGGGTGAGCCCCAATGGCTGAGCCGTATAGAGTGGGAGAGCCCCAATGGCTGAGCCATATAGAGTGGGAGAGCCCCAATGGCTGAGCCATATAGAGTGGGAGAGCCGCAATGGCTGAGCCATATAGAGTGGGGGAGCCCCAATGGCTGAGCCGTATAGAGTGGGAGAGCCCCAATGGCTAAACCATATAGAGTGGGAAAGCCGCAGTGGCTGAGCCGTATAGAGTGGGAGAGCCCCAATGGCTGAGCCGTATAGAGTGGGAGAGCCCCAATGGCTGAGCCGTATAGAGTGGGAGAGCCCCAATGGCTGAGTCATATAGAGTGGGAGAGCCCCAATGGCTGAGCCATATAGAGTGGGAGAGCCCCAATGGCTGAGCCATATAGAGTGGGAGAGCCCCAATGGCTGAGCCGTATAGAGTGGGAGAGCCCCAATGGCTGAGCCATATAGAGTGGGAGAGCCCCAATGGCTGAGCCGTATAGAGTGGGAGAGCCCCAATGGCTGAGCCATATAGAGTGGGAGAGCCCCAATGGCTGAGTCGTATAGAGTGGGAGAGCCCTAATGGCTGAGCCATATAGAGTGGGAGAGCCCCAATGGCTGAGCTATATAGAGTGGGAGAGCCCCAATGGCTGAGCCGTATAGAGTGGGAGAGCCCCAATGGCTGAGCCGTATAGAGTGGGAGAGCCCTAATGGCTGAGCCATATAGAGTGGGAGAGCCGCAATGGCTGAGCCGTATAGAGTGGGAGTGCCCTAATGGCTGAGCCATATAGAGTGGGAGAGCCGCAATGGCTGAGCCGTATAGAGTGGGAGAGCCGCAATGGCTGAGCCGTATAGAGTGGGAGAGCCCCAATGGCTGAGCCGTATAGAGTGGGAGAGCCCCAATGGCTGAGCCATAAAGAGTGGGAGAGCCGCAATGGCTGAGCCGTATAGAGTGGGAGAGCCCCAATGGCTGAGCCATATAGAGTGGGAGAGCTGCAATGGCTGAGCCGTATAGAGTGGGAGAGCCCCAATGGCTGAGCCGTATAGAGTGGGAGAGCCCCAATGGCTGAGCCATATAGAGTGGGAGAGCCCCAATGGCTGAGCCGTATAGAGTGGGAGAGCCCCAATGGCTGAGCCATATAGAGTGGGAGAGCCGCAATGGCTGAGCCATATAGAGTGGGAGAGCCCCAATGGCTGAGCCGTATAGAGTGGGAGAGCCGCAATGGCTGAGCCATATAGAGTGGGAGAGCCCCAATGGCTGAGTCATATAGAGTGGGAGAGCCCCAATGGCTGAGCCGTATAGAGTGGGAGAGCCCCAATGGCTGAGCCGTATAGAGTGGGAGAGCCCCAATGGCTGAGCCGTATAGAGTGGGAGAGCCCCAATGGCTGAGTCATATAGAGTGGGAGAGCCCCAATGGCTGAGCCGTATAGAGTGGGAGAGCCCCAATGGCTGAGCCATATAGAGTGGGAGAGCCCCAATGGCTGAGCCGTATAGAGTGGGAGAGCCCCAATGGCTGAGCCGTATAGAGTGGGAGAGCCCAGATGGCTGAGCCATATATAGTGGGAGAGCCGCAATGGCTGAGCCGTATAGAGTGGGAGAGCCCCAATGGCTGAGCCATAAAGAGTGGGAGAGCCCCAATGGCTGAGCCGTATAGAGTGGGAGAGCCCCAATGGCTGAGCCATATAGAGTGGGAGAGCCCCAATGGCTGAGTCATATAGAGTGGGAGAGCCCCAATGGCTGAGCCGTATAGATAGGGAGAGCCCCAATGGCTGAGCCATATAGAGTGGGAGAGCCCCAATGGCTGAGCCATATAGAGTGGGAGAGCCCCAATGGCTGAGTCATATAGAGTGGGAGAGCCCCAATGGCTGAGCCGTATAGAGTGGGAGAGCCCCAATGGCTGAGCCATATAGAGTGGGAGAGCCCCAATGGCTGAGCCATATAGAGTGGGAGAGCCCCAATGGCTGAGCCGTATAGAGTGGGAGAGCCCCAATGGCTGAGCCATATAGAGTGGGAGAGCCCCAATGGCTGAGCCATATAGAGTGTGAGAGCCGCAATGGCTGAGGCATATAGAGTGGGAGAGCCCCAATGGCTGAGCCGTATAGAGTGGGAGAGCCGCAGTGGCTGAGCCGTATAGAGTGGGAGAGCCCCAATGGCTGAGCCATATAGAGTGGGAGAGCCCCAATGGCTGAGCCGTATAGAGTGGGAAAGCCCCAATGGCTGAGCCATATAGAGTGGGAGAGCCCCAATGGCTGAGCCGTATAGAGTGGGAGAGCCCCAATGGCTGAGCCATAAAGAGTGTGAGAGCCCCAATGGCTGAGCCGTATAGAGTGGGAGAGCCCCAATGGCTGAGCCGTATAGAGTGGGAGAGCCCCAATGGCTGAGTATGAGGAATGTCCAAATGAGGGATGAGGGATGTCCAAATGGCTGAGAATGAGGGATGTCCAAATGGCTGAGCTGGCTAGTACCTGGACTGATGCGCCACTGGGTGGGCTCTGTAATGTTATGTGTACCGCCATGGCTGAGCCTTCTAGCCCCATAAGGGATGCCCCCGTCAATAAGTAGTAAAGCCATCTTGGGCTTTATCAGAGATTGCCAGAGAGAGGCTGTGATGTCCTTGATATACAACTTCGTGCAGGCTGTATCTTTTCAGTACTGAACATACTGATGGATGCTCTTAGGTTCAATGACTTGTAAAGGAGACTGGTGTATCAGACTAAACAAACACTAGCACTTTGTCTCAGTCTGTACCACTATGCTGCAAATGATATACTATAGCGGTATACTAGGTTCTGTGTGGCCAAGGCAATAAGGGGAAGTGACCTCATGTAAAGGGGTTTTAGATGAGCATTTGTCATAATTGAGCTCAAGAAGTTCCGCCAGTCGTTTACAAAACAGTCTGGCATATAATATTCTTACACTGTTATCTTGTGAGAGAAGAAAAAGGAACTTCGAAATTAGTAAGCTGTGTATGTGTATTGCCACAACCTCTTTGGAATTGACTGCAATACACATTAATCTCAAATGGATAGCTTTTGCTCTAGTTTTCTAAGCTTTACATAGGAGGTTACCTGCAATACACATCTCTGGGGAAATAATTTCAATTTGCAGTCAGACTTAGTTAATGTTAGGAAACCACAAGTATATGGCTATTGGGCGATGTTTTCCAAATAGTTTTGGTCAGTTAACACTTAAAAAGACAAATTACAATGGTGTTTAATAAAAAGAATATATCCTAGAATGTGACTGTCTTCCACTGTTGCAAATATGCATGTAAATGCACCTCATTGGGGGATGATATAAGTTATCTTGTTATGCCATTCTAATCATGTTTGGTTACCGTGGTGGGGATGACAAGCGAAGGAGGAAGTTACTAGCATTAAATGGTATCAATAAAACATTTGTGGGTAGCATGCATTCCATGAATAGCAGTGTTTATTGATTTCAACAAATGGTTTATGAATATCACTAATGTATCAATCAATCGGTATCGAAAAAGTACACAAACCTCACTTATTGATATGCGTATCAACAAATACCATCATGTATTTATATCCATGAATCAATAATGGATATATCAATACAATTTGAAATCCATAAATAATTCATTGATTGATAACAAAACATTTTGATATATGATAGATAAATGTTTGTCATTTTCCACTGCCATGTGCCAGAGGGGTGACCTCTGGCTTGGGTGATCATTATCATGTCTAGGTTCTAGGACTTATCGTTTGTATTTGGAGTTTAGTTCGTCCTTTGCTAAGATTTAAAGGTTACATCCTGTCTACTCAGGTGCAAATGGTAGTGAGGAGAACTACTCCCTAACCCCAAGTCTCTGGCAACTTTCTCACATGCCCCGATTAGGATACTAAACTTTTATGCAGACGTGAAAGGCAGCAAGTAGCTGGTGGCAGCTGAGACCAATCAGGGCAGGTCCTCTGACGGTTGGAAAGCATTATTCCTCGAAGTTTGCCCGTTGAATTAGAGTCAACATGAGCCAGGTAGTCACAAGGTCACAGCTCTTTGACAAAACCTCATCGCACCCTATCCTATTGATATTGTTAAATTGATAATTGGAGATCAGTCTCAGTGGGGACAGGCGGGTGGCGTGTACCGGGTATGTTCTGCTAGGGATTCCATTCACACATAAACTGGTACAACCAACAGAAACCTCCATCTCCTGCTCACAGCTAGAGATCACCTACACATCACCATTCATGCCTTCTATGCCGTCCTTGTTAGTATTTTTTCTAAAGATTCAAGGTTTACTATTGAAGTGTTGGACAAAGGGACGGAGGGAATACAAGCAATCATTACTGACAAGTATCTACCCCACTCTCCTCAACATAGGTCACCGAGCTGGTAATCTGACGCCAGGTGTGATATTGGTAGCTGCTGCCGCTGCTGCTGAAGCGCTGTCGTATGGATGTCTGGGCATGTATTATCACATTACCTGGCCGCCGCCGCGACTGCCTCTCTGACAGCCGCCGCCGATAAGACAGCAGCAGCAGCAGCAGCAGCAGCAGCAACAGGGAGTGTCGCCGGCATACCACACGAGGAAACCTCTACACAGCACCCGCTACGACACAACAACAACAACAACAACAACAACAAACCATCCACGCTCCTCAGACTTTTGGAACTCTACAGTTCGTGTGTTGTCCACCACTACATCACCTGCAAGCGGGTTGAATTCTTTTATAGTATTGTCCGGGATTTTTTCCCTTTGATCTCCTTTGATCTTGGCCGCATTGTGAGAGGTATCTGGTGGAGCTATCTTGGAAGCGACGCACCTGTTGTCTTGCGTTACCTGCTGGCGTCAGTGCGGGGGACATCGCGGAACATGGGGTAAGCTGCTCCCGCTGTTTCTAATATAACACCCAATACGGGTAACAAGCAGTGTCAACGATTCCTACCTGACGCATTTGGTTTATTCAACGTTGAAATTAGGCGGAAATGCACTTGATATTACGGGTGTGTCTGAGATCGTGGTTTTGCGAAGCAATGTCAATTTTGATGGTTTGCAGTTTTGCTAGACAATTCTAATCGATCTATAATTTCAAAATGATTATTCAATCATTTTCACGTTTTATCGCTTTTCAAAATAATCGTTTGAAAGGTCTCTTCTTGATCAAATTGTTGGCAAGTATAACAATGCTGTGTTAGAAAGTTGGAAAATATGGTATCTTCTTGGCAGTGAATATTGATTTAGGTTCCAAAATTAGCTTTTTATGACTATGTTGGCAATAATTGCTACAGCTCTAATGAGTGATGGGTGTTCTAGTGAACATTCCCATATTAGGATATTGTAATCGGATGAACGAATTCATCTCTATGTGTACGTATACGGTGTTGCCACGGCCTAATGCCGTGTACATAGAAAGCTACATATCATCCGCGCACTCCCATGGGTGGCATATGTTTAGACACGTACACCGCTCTTCAAAATCATGCACTATTGAAAGCTACATGTAAATTTACAATAGGAATATCACAAACGCATATCCTTTGCCGTCTAGTCCAAACCATTCTATATAGACTAATACTGTTACTTGGCTGTGATTCTTTCTTCGTCAAGCAACGTAAAATTTGCTCCTTTGAGGCAGCTAGCTACATAAGATTACTGGAATTTGCTATTCTAATGCTTGATACTTCAGCATCCAAATGACAGCATGGCCTTATGCGGTCTATGACTCCCATGGTCACGATGATCTACTTATGCTTTATATTTCGTTCAGGTTACAAATTCATAATCTTATTACAATAGAAAAAATCTCTCACTTGGTGAATTAAGAGAAAATTATTTTTTCTAACAATAGCACATCTTCAGCAGTTATGCGGAACTAATAAATGATTCCTTCATATAAAGTACACTTGGATGTCGTATGACTGAACCGTTTACACGTTCAGGCGTTTGGGTATCGTAAAGCGCCTGCTCGACTGAATAATGTTGGTTGTCCGCACGCTTGAACCTTTGGCATGTCTGGGCGACAGGGCATTCTCCTCGGTAACGTGCCTGATCGACTGAACAACTTTGGATGACCACAAATACACCCGTGTGCATGTCCGTGCATTCTTCGGACTACTAACATCAAACATCTGTGCCACATGGGAAGTAGATCGAGCAACTCTATCGTCGGGTATGCCGTTATTTACATTCTGAGATTGATAGGCCATACCCACGGTAGAGAAAGCCCCATACAAAACTTTTCCACAGCGCCCAAAAAACTGGGCGCTCACATTTCTAGCTCAGTCTGGCCACCCAAACCAACTGAATTCGTTTCCTACCTTGATAATTTACGTTGTGACGCCTTTACAGCACTCAAATCCGTCCAGAGTGCGAGAAATGAGAGCTTTTTGGCTGGAAGCGATAATTTTCACCGTGTACTTACCGCCATTTAATTCGAGATATGACTAGTCGAGCAGCACACGTGTGAGAAGGTGATAGGTTTGATACGGGAAATGATGGACAGTGCTGCTCGACTAGTCATATCTCAAATTAAATGGCGGTAAGTACACGGTGAAAATTATCGCTTCCAGCCAAAAAGCTCTTATTTCTCGCACTCTGGATGGATTTGAGTGATGTAAAGGCGTCACAACGTAAATTATCAAGGTAGGAAACGAATTCAGTTGGTTTG
The DNA here is from genome assembly GCA_963942565.1 of Maea johnstoni. Classification (NCBI taxonomy): domain Eukaryota; kingdom Metazoa; phylum Annelida; class Polychaeta; order Spionida; family Magelonidae; genus Maea; species Maea johnstoni. The sequence continues at coordinate 1,827,735 of OZ012694.1, forward strand.
GGTGGCCAGACTGAGCTAGAAATGTGAGCGCCCAGTTTTTTGGGCGCAGTGGAAAAGTTTTGTATGGGGCTTTCTCTATCGTGGGTATGGCCTATCAATCTCAGAATGTAAACAACGGCATACCCGACGATAGAGTTGCTCGATCTACATGGGAAGTAGAATTAACTTTTTACTATTGAAACTACATGTATTTCCAACAATTTTATGTTGTAGATTTTTTTTCGAAAAGATTTTAAGTCAGACATTTAGAATGCTACATCCAACTGTTAACTCACAACCAAAATCTAAAGGGAATTTATTCATTATTCCTATGCAATTCAAATAGATGAACCTTTATTCGTTGATATCTCGAAGTTTCAATCTCAAGTATCAATCCTGGTTGCAATTGATAGCTATAGATTGATCCTTCAACAAAATAAAATTCTCCAAAGAAAATTGATAGATAACATGAGGTATTGGAACTCATTTCTTTCATTCCTCAGTATATACTCACACCTTGCATTTTCTTGAAATAAGGTATGTCGTATTTAGCGAAGGTGAACATGTATCAATACTGGACATGTGTGAACAAGGCAGAACACTGTCTGGTATTACTCCCTCTGTCTGGCACTGCCGAGCCAGCCTGAGGAGCCACACGCCTGCGTTATTCGTTATTTTTGTAATTAACTTTACAGTCAATAAAGTATATACTGTAGAATGGCTAACTTTTCTGTGTGTTTTATTTTCCCGTTTTTTCCTGAATGCTATCAAACGGGAATAATTAACACAGGAAAAATCTATACAGTTCATGTCCGGACTTAATAAACACGGACAATTCTGACCTTAGTTAAATAGACTGGCCCAACTTTATCTCTGAAGTGTCTGACCAGCCTTTGCTCAGAGTGGTAGCAGTCATCACTCATTGCAATCTACATGTGGCGGGGAACAACCGCTAACTGCACTGGATGACCACTGATCATGCTGTGACTGCTGCTCAACTATGTACCACTTCACAGATTACATCGCCGTTGATCTATTTCTGGACGCCTCTCTAGACTGGTTATAGTCCCATCACCACGTGCGTTGCTGCAATTAAGGCCCTGCACGTGCAGGTACCCATTAATATTTACTCTCTGGTATACTAAAATCAAAGGTCTACATAAAACGGGAAAATTTAAAACGGAAAAAACATATGTCCTCTTTTCAGAAATATTAGAAACGGAAACATCCAAAAATGAGAAATTAGGGAAAATTGTCACACGGAAAAATTAGCCATTCTACAGTATATATATATGTCGTGTACCAGAAGTTGATCCATACCAATCGATCGACTTCTGGTACAGCACTAACTGTACCAGAAGTCGATCGACTTTTGGGACAGCATTAATTGTACCAAAACTCGATCGACTTTTGGGACAGCCTTTAAGCCTGTACCAATCGATGATTGGTACAGGCTTATTTTCAGATGTGAGTCCTTGGTATTGTCTATTGTTTTTTAACATCACTTTGACTTTAATTTTATCAAAATGATTATATTCAGACTTAATTTCAGTGTATAGTTGCATTGACTTCATTATATTCAGAACTTAGATAGGGGGGGGGGGGCTGTTGTTTTAATTATAGAAGCAAAATATTTTAAGTCATAATACCTTTCTTCAACTAGTACTTAATACACATTTTCACCAATTTCTAAAAATATATTCAGTGTATTGTATTAAGATGGCTGTAAATGTTTCCGGTGGAGAGCAGACTTTCCCTCAATAATGGCTGATTTCTCATTATCTTTACACTAAACCCCTAGCAAACTATATATTTTTAGAAGGCTGAGATTCTAAGGAATACATAGGATATGAATAGGTTGTATTTGCTCCAAATATTTTGAAGAAATTGGGTCAAAATTTTGGTTAATAAATTTTTAGTACATATGTCACGGCTGACGCAAATCTAAGAGCAAGGTCTAAGATAATAACCTGAATTTTTAAAACATTGAAAATAACCTTTGTCTCTAGAGATTGAGACGGGGGTTTTGTAAAATATTGCCCCTAACTTTTTTTTATGGCCATTTATCCAACAACAATTTAGGAAAAAAATACTTTTTTCATTTCTTGATTTTTGACTCACTATAAAAAATTAACTAGATAAGATATTGCAATATCCCCGTCTCATTCTCTAGAGAACATGTTTTAGAATCTATATGCAAAGTTTGAAGCTAATTGATTAAGATCTGTGTCAACATTCACGTCAGCCGTGAGAGTAAAACTATAGAAAACTAAGCTGAGAAAATGGCAGTTTTGTGTTTTGCACAGTTAATGTTACTGTGCAACAATTTGCTACTACTTTAATGTATTTATTTTAGTCCAAGTGGAAAGATAAAGTAACCTTCCATTGTATTTCACAACTGTCAACATTTTTTCTTCTCAATTACCTCAAAAATAAGTATAAATAAGTACATTTCTGCAACTGCCTGTAGCCTGTCAACATAGTTGGTATGCTAATTTGGAGTGCCTTCCATATATGGGCATCATGTGACCTCACCCTGGAATCTTGTTTGCATGCTAATGTAATCCAGTATAGTTATGGATTTCTTAATTATTTAAAGAACTGTGCCTTCAAAACATTTTTTTTGACTATCTAGTTTGTTATGCTAGCAGCCTGTTTGACTGCAAGTATATTGATTTTGCAAATAAAAGCTTGTAATACTTTACCATTTATCTAAAAAATAATCACGTTGCAGGGCCAAAAGCTTAATACTTTGAAGGTATCCCAAGCATACTCGCTTTCTAACAAAGTGGCTTTTTTTGTTCATATTTGGGCCTTTTTCATTGAAAGAGATATGTACCTCTTTCAATATTCCACTTGGTACCTGAGTAAATCAATCCGTCTGTTTATTTAGGTACCGCTATTGAATGCTATGGACTCGTGAAGAAAGATAATTTCACAAACCTATTTTGCTGTTTCTGCTTCTACTCTAGAGACAATCCAAGTTACATAATCCTAAATCCGATAGCTGCATAGTTTCTTAGATGATCAACTTTTGATCCAAGATAGTTTGAAGCAGAAATGAGCAATTTCCTTAAGGTCCCACACAATATATTCCTTTGTCTTTACTACTTGAAGTGCTCAGGGCAAATGACGTTTTCTACCCAGACAATAACCAGACATCATTTAAGGCATTTCCTCTCAACTCCCAACATCCTTGAGGGGATTATGTATGACACTACACATTGAGCAGAGCCCTGAGGGGATTATGTCCAATTGACACTGCACAACAAAGATACCTGTATATATTTCCACAGAACTGAAGCCACCGTGCTAATCAATCACCTAACCCAATTATTCACCTGTAATCCCAATCTCTTTTGTTTCTCTAACTGACTGATAACATTGTTGTGAAAAATACAATCCAGGCATCAATTAGTTGATAGCTGAATTATATGGATGTAAGTGTCCCATTTTAGTAGTGTTAGTCCCCCAAAGAGCAGGGAGGGTCTGTTCAAGCTGGAGGTATGAGAAGGAATGACTCAACATGCAAAGCCCAAGTTTTCCCATCAAATACACAGATTGTATTACCTGTTGCCCAAAACTGGGATGTTTCTTGTTTTTCTCAGACAGCCGGAGCCACATTTTGATTAAGACTAACCCTTAATACACTATTTTTGAATTGATCAAAACATCATTATCTGTGGTGCTATTCCAGTTCCTGTCTCATTTTCACTTGGCAGGTGGGAGGGGCTTATCAGCTAACTGGTCACATGACCAAAACATTGCAGCATGGCTGGGGCTGCTTTCTGACCATCAGATGTCAAATGAAACAAATTACACAATTTATGGAGTTTGGAGTGGGGTAGAAGTATGGTTTTTTTCATATGGAGGGTAAGACCCGGTTCATTAACATAATAGATATATCTCAAAACAGGCCTTCCCTCAGGATGAAACGTTTACAGCCACCTTAAGGTGAACAGTGTGCAAATAATCATGGGGTGATAAATAACGCATACTATAGGGTTAAATTTAAAAAAAGCAATTAAATCAAAATCAAAGAGTTTACCTTGGCTATTGGACATATTGCCTTTAAAGTTTTGAACACCTGAAATACTCAAATCATTAGCACAGGAAGATAGTCATCATTATTTCATAAGGGATGCTATCTCACCCCTTTCATTTTTCCTTAATATCAAAGACATAGAATCTAATAACTTGAAAAAGAATATTGGACTTATGTTAATTACAAAAAAGTCTGTCAAACCTCCCCCTACAAAATGAAAAATAATAGAAAAAAAGGAGAAAATGAATTTGAGTAAAAATTGTATATGTGAATTGCTGGTCTTAGATAGGTAAATTTTAATTACATTAGGCAAAAACAGAACAATGTTAAATAATGTGTTCACTTTAAAAATCAGTTTGTGAAACATCCATGTTTAATACAGTCCACTGAATTGACTGCCACTTTCACAATCGACTTTTGGGGCAGATCGAGGTTTGGTACATGACCCTCTTAAATGAATGGTTGTTCCAATCGACGATTGGTACAGCTATGCTGTACCAGAAGTCGATAGACTTTTGGTACAGCTAAAGGCTATCCCAAAGGTCGATCGACTTCTGGTACAGCTTGATGCTGTACCAGAAGTCGATCGACTTTTGGTACAGGTAATAGCTGTACCAGAAGTCGATCGACTTTTGGTACCGGTAAGAGCTGTACCAGAAGTCGATCGACTTCTGGTACAGCATAGCTGTACCAATCGTTGATTGGTACGGAGCGACTTATGGTACACGACATATATATATATATATATATATATATATATATATATATATATATATATATATATATATATATATATATATATATGTATATATATATATATATATTTAGCACAAAGACGAGGGGACGGGGGTTACATAAGTGGTTTAATTTTCTTTACAAATTGTAGTATTACACAAGTTTGCTATCACAAAACAGGAAGCATTACAAAAGTACGTCTTAAAGGACAATTACACCTTCAGACTAATAAATACTGAGAACTTACTTTAGTATGTATACTTTACAGTCCCTGCTCACCTGAATACTGTTTGGCTTCCTTACCTGTGAAATTGCACTTAACTGCCACCCCCCCCCCCCCCCAACCAGCCATTAAGCTCAAGGCCATGGGAGCCATTGTATCCTACAATGCACTGCTACTCTACATCTGATAGGCAATCCCCCTGTCGTGTAGCAATCCAGCTGAAGACTGTATCGCCGCTGTGGCAGATAGAGGCAGTCCAGGCCAGAATAGTTGCACTTCCTGTATGTACAGCACCCAGCATCACACATGAAACCATGACAACAATGTTGTGAAAATGGTGATTTGTGCTGTTTATTGGATGCTACAACAGATCTGACAGGGGAAAAGGAAAGGGAATTTCCCTTTTCTCCATTTCAAACCCAAAGGTTAACCCAGAAAAGAAGGATTTAGAAGCAAGATGGCCATTCAACATTGGGACAGAATGGACAATGAAAAACTAGTCATTTAAGTGAAGCCCAAAGTGTTTGTCATGAACACTTTGAGGAATTTTGTTTTGAGGCTGAACTACAAACAAAACTTGGATTTAGGAGGTTTAAACACCCGAAACCTGGTGCAGTACCTACAATATTCAATTTTGATCCCACACAGAGCCATGTTCAACAAGGGAGAAAAGAAAGGGTCCAGAAGTGCTAAAAAAAAGAAGGCAATATCTGTTACATCAAATTGTTGTAAGACAATTTCTCTTTAAAGGGTACAATAAAATGGCTAAGAAAGGGAGAGAGATAAAAGTACACTTTACATTTGTTATGGATAAGTTTGTTCTGCCAAACCCCTTAATTTGCTGATTATTTATTCTATACCCTCAACATCAGAGTCATATAACTCATCATTTTGGTTGTTTGTATGACAGCTTGGAAAGGTTTGTATTAATTGACTTCCCTTGATAATTTTAAAATTCTAAAACTAGACTTGCAAACCCATCAGGGAAAGTGTTCCTTGGATCGACAGTACTAGCCAGGTCAATTGCATTACATGACTGATTGATTAGTAGTTCCCCAGATTCACTTCCTGCAATGGTGATAGCTATCAACAAAATTGTGTTGAGATGGCTGTTTCCTGAGCACCTGAAGTCTCCAGGGTGTTTTCAACTCTGGGAAGTGCTTGCAATTGTTGTTATCTACCCAACTTACCATTTCCTGCCTTTTAACAACTACAATGTAAATTAGTACAAACAAACAATAATTTACAATCATTGTACTATCTGAATGTGGTCTTGAGCGAAGGGAAGGGTAAGTATTTTACTCTTACATCTTAAACTTACAGAATCTAGTGTGTCCTTGTAAACTCAATAAATATGTCATATGATCTTTGCCAAGTTCCTACTACTAGAAGAAACAGGACACAATATATTTGGGCACACTCCTAGCCCTGTAGATGCAGCTGCTGGCTACTGCAGAGGTTGTGCAACTAATCTGTGACCTAGCTTCAAAATGGCCCCCAGATACATGGCAAAACATGACTTTAAACAGCAATAAACTTTTAATGTGGAGGTGGGTAGTTGTGGGGTCTTGGATATGAGTAGAGTATACCCTAAGACACTATTTGGGCCCATGTTTTATTCATGGTGGAATTGTCCTTTAATTACTCAATCTATTACCCGGTAATGCATACAAGTTTATTTTCCAGAAACGCCTCTAAGATCTTTAACACTTAATTAAGAAGAACCTAAGAATTGAAAGTGATGTTACAAGATATTTGAAGGAGAGTTACTGGCAGTGTTCTAATCAACATTTCTCCTTCAAATATTTTCCCAACTATGTTTTCGCTTGAGAGATTTCATCAAAATTGTCAGGCTGGTTTTGGCCGCTGTGAGTATTAATGGGTTAAGTCCGTGTAAGATACACATTGGTGACAGTAAAACATCTACGTGTGTATATGATTGTGAAGAGATGCTCCTACAACACTTGCACGAGAAGCCTTTGCTGCGGCGCCGTGTCTCCCCAGTAGCAGTTTCGGTCTTCCCCAGGCAGGCCGCGAGAAAACCAGTGTTTATTACGTGCTGTTTCTACACGCGCCGTGAGCATCGCAGAGGAAGCTACGTCATGCCGGCACGCTGCTGGTAACAGATTAGCAAGTGAGCGCCAGTAGTGAAAGTGGTCCACAACCACAGGGATTACAACCCATTACACCCAAGGCCCAAAATGCCCTTATTTTAGTCACCTTTGTTTTTTATTCTTCTATATCCTTTTCTTCTTCTTTTATTACTTTCATTCTTAGTTGTTCATATTCCATCTAGAGATTATCCTCGTAGAGCTGATAATATAATCCGTTTTACTTTCAGGCTTATATTCTTATGAGATCAGAAGCGAGAGTGATTTAATTTGTCAGACGGAGAAAGAGAGGGCTAATGAGAAACTATGTTCATCTTAAGTTTCAAATCCAACAGCCACTCGCAGAGAGAGAGAGAGAGAGAGAGAGAGAGAGAGAGAGAGAGAGAGAGAGAGAGAGAGAGAGATTCTAGTTGCAAATGCATTTTACAGTGCCAACATTTAATTCCTGCACTAAATGCGTGCGCAACCTGGGCAAAATACACGACCGGATGCCCTTGTGCCACCCAGTTTCCATTGCAAGGATGCATGAATGATCTCACAACCGTACGTACTTTGAATCGCAAACGCCGTTGGTCATTGCTGTGCTTGACTTATTTTCATTGTCATGTTATCCATCGGCGTTTGTACAACCAGGCACTGGCAGACGCTCGCTTGACTGTGCAGGAATTGAATGTCTGTATTGAACCGGCCTATATCAGAGGCATGAGGGGACACATGATAGGACCCATTTCTTGTATATATGTTTATTCATGTTTATATATTTGTTCAATATCTCACCTTTGTATCACCTTACAGCCAATAATTGATATATATTGGCTTCGCTTAAGAAAAAGTAGTAATTTAAGTCACCGTAATTAAATGCTGGTCCACCTTAATGGACCTTATCTGCCTTATATCCAGTATATCCTCCCGGTCCTTTATAGCAGACCATACGGTATAAGGATTTTTCTTGAAAAAGTTGTAATTTAAGTCTCCGTACTTGAATGCGGGTCCACCTTAATGGACCTGTTCTGCCTTATATACAGTGTGTATTTCTGGTCATGTTTAACAGACCATATGTTACCTTTTCTTTTGGATATTTGTAATTTGTATGTTTTTCGTTTATTACTTTTGTACCACAGTACAGTCAATAAATGATATATATTTCTCTCTCAGTCGATGCTAGCCTATAATTCAGACATCCGTGCACATATTTACATTTTTCACTTAACATTTTGTTCTCTTACCAGGTACAACGTGGCCAAGGTGGTCACGTCAGAGTGACCAGGTTTGTGTGTTATCCCAACAGCAGAGATGGGTGACCATATGGTGCCATGTATAGGTTTTCCATAGTGCATAATGTACATTTCCACTTGGGTTGCTGGGTCGGCTAAGAATGGAATGTAAACTTGTCATATGCTAGGAATATTAACCTAGTCTAGGTTGATAGTTGACAACGGTTCACATGTCCTCTACCCTTAGACGTACATCCGGGACCTCTCTATATTAAAGTATTGTTAGAAAAAATGTATTTCTTTACTGTGAAATTGGAGTCATGAATGATAAAACTTAGCAGTGTCAACTTTGTAGGAAAGGGAAAGATACTAACCCATCTCATGCTGGCTTAATTTTATACAATTTCACTGCTATCTCTTGTGTCGTATTCTGCTCTCAGGGTGAACGACAAATCGAAGCTTATTGTGCAGAACTATGTCTTGGGGTATAACATCTCCTGCAAGGTTTTTTACGAATGGGCAGAGGTGTCTACTTCATCATTAGTGCGTGTATATAGGAAGTAGTTGGGAGTAGTGCGCGCAGATAATTTGATATCGACATCATGCTTAACTGCCCGCATCAAGGAGATCGCACGGAAAGTGCCTCTTTTAACTTTTCTTTGCTGCAGCATCTTATTTCCTGTTGCACACGGCTAGCCAAATAATGTATAGGACTAATATCCGTAAGCCACTTTCCATCCCTGCTATCGACCAAACTAATCCTCGCGCCCGGGTCCTCGCGGGCCCGAGTATACAGTATCGCCATAGCAACACGGAAAATGTTTGTTGCATTTTAGGAAATTTAGAAGGTCCTTTATTGTCACATTTCCTTCCACAATCAAGGTAGACATCAACTTGACACCAGGGCCATTTTTGAAAGCTGAATATCTGAAAACTGTGTGAGCACAAGACAACGGCAAACATTGTACAGGTGATATCTCACAAGACAACGGCGACAATTGTACAGGTGATATCTCACAAGACAATGGCGACCATTGTACAGGTGATATCTCACAAGACAATGGCAACCATTGTACAGGTGATATCTCACAAGACAACGGCGACAATTGTACAGGTGATATATCACAAGACAATGGCAACCATTGTACAGGTGATATCTCACAAGACAACGGCAACCCTTGTACAGGTGATATCTCACAAGACAACGGCAACCATTGTACAGGTGATATCTCACAAGACAACGGCAACCATTGTACAGGTGATATCTCACAAAACAATGGCAACCATTGTACAGGCGATATCTCACAAGACAATGGCAACCATTGTACAGGTGATATCTCACAAGACAACGGCAACCATTGTACAGTTGATGTATCACAAGGGCTATTCCTGAAGAAAAAAAGACAAGAGGCGGAATGCACCAAAGTTTACTACCACACGCAATGATTCTTAATCACGTTATTTATTCCCCCCTCCCAACATTATTTTTGATTATTTCATTGCTCAACACATGAAACATTTTTAGTATGTACGTAGTAGAGTTTTCTGATGGTCAATTCTGGTACACTAATCCGCAACAGAATTGTTGCTACAATTCTGGAAGGTGCCAGAATTGCCGTCGGCCCAGCTTGGGCCGTCTGACTGATAAAGCGCGCCGCCGGCGAATGTTGCTAGGGCAGAGTATCTGTGCTATACTTATTATTCCATTGGATGTTGTCACTACAAACCTCAACCAAAACAATAGTCATTGTGGAATATTGACGAAGAAACAAACTAATAAGCACAATTTTCCTGTCAACAAAATGAATAATGTATTCAAACAGGAACAGACCTTTGCACATAGATTAAGGACGGTATATTTTACAGCAATGCATACTACACAATTTATACCCAGATGTTTTCATAAAGCAAAATACCATCACGTGAATATACAATATCACAAATATATCATTGTATATTTACATGTGTCCTCTGGACATTTTGTGACAATAAAAAACTTTTAAACTTGAGAAAAAACATTACCTAGAGTGTACGACGTTTACATCAATTATATTCCAGATAGGTAGTCGTTATCCCGAACAGCATAGCAAGTTCACAGGTGTGCGCGATCCATATCAAAAGGGGCGTGTCTCCTATGTGGAGCCTACCTATAATTAGGCAATCTGTCATGTTTTATGTTCTCGGCTGTACCGTTTAGTCCATTATCCACGTGTTCCTTAATGGTAAAACCAGGCTAGCGTAATGGAAGATCGGCCATCTGAAAGTCCCATGCTATTTATAGTACAAACAGGTAATTTACCAGTGTGGTACCCAAACACTTTATGCATTTTATTATCTACCAACAATACTGCCGCTGTTCATGTTTATGTACACCCACTGGAACATAGGGGTACCATATGTATGCCAAATTTGGCATGTTTGATTCAGCATATGCCCCTTTTCTGTCCGACTCTTTTCCTCCTGTAGGTATACTTACTTACCTGCAAAATTACAAAGAGAACCGATCGCAATAAATCGACTCGGTGATTAATCTGCAGGCATGTTACTCTTAGAAGGGGCACCTTTAACACCGATCACTCTCTGTCCGATACGTATTGATTCGGCTTCAAACATTTCTGTTTTTTTTTTAAATTTAAGTTTTATGATAATGGTATGGCTAGCCTTTGCTATCTAACAACTCTCTCTCTCTCTCCAACTCCTATGAGGATCCAGCGGAGACTCGAACCCGCGTCCATTCACTTTGGGGTAAGCGTCATAAGTGTAGGCAACGGCAGATCCTATGTGTTAGGGCGCTCGGCCCTGGGGACAGCCCCTATATACTAACTGAGCCGCAGTCTTCTCTATAAACAATAGTCGGCGTGCGACGTGGCGTATGAATGTCCTCACACAGGTCACGTCTTGCTTGCTATTGCTTTATTTTCCCCTCTTCATGCAGGTCGTTGCGAGTCTTTAGGCGTTAGTCTGAACCACTGACAACATGACACATGGCCAACAATGAATACAAACTTTGCAATCAGATGGCACCTGTTCAACATCAGCCTTATATCCTGTTATCTTCCTGACACAGTTGCACGTCCTTCTGCAGGTCTGACAGCCAGTAGCACTGCTAGTCGTTCTTTGTGCGGACTTTGCATTATTGATGCCGCTAACCTACGTGGAAGAGAATCTTTCCTTTCAAATAGAATATTACCAACATGAAAAGATTGATATTAGATCATGAACACATTACGGTGATGATTGACCCCGTATTGAGTTTATGTCCCCTGAATTCAGTAAATCTAAAGGTACAAATGACTAACCAATATGAATGGGGATATTCTCTCTTTATAAGTAATATGGATATGTGCTATTTATGAAGCTTGTTTCATTAGAGTGTCGGTATCGATGATATGACATTTCCACAGTTAATAAACCTCCTGGCTTCAATATAGGTGCGACACAGTTGATGCTTACATAATTTATAGAAAACATCCTTGGGCACGTAGTAATTATTTTAGCCTTTTTTAAATTTTGTTTCAAAAGGATTTTAGAGTATATAGAATTTTAATTTTCTTCATTTTTGAAGTCGAATTAAAAAATAACTAGAGCAAATGTGAAAAAAGTGAGAAATTACTACTTGCAAAATGATGTGTTCTATGAAATATATCAGCATCAACTGTGCCTCACCTTTATTTAGGCCTTTCGCCCCCAACCCCCGGGAAATTGTGAAGATGTCACATAATAAGATTATAATATTTGACCTCTCCAAAGTCTTTGGCTTTCATAACTTATATAGTTTATAGGGGTTTTCATGTACATTGACCAAAGTATTGGTCAATCTTTACATGGCAGTCTAACTTAAGTAACGAAGGTCCCGAGCTCCCTCAAGTTACTGTATGAAGCGGATGGGTATATAGTTGATATGATATAATTAGTTATCCTTGTTGTGTAATTGGTAAAAGGCAAGATGTCTGCGAGATGCCAGCGGTAACAAACGAGTTCAATATCGCTGGAGGAACGCAGACATCAGCCGTGTTCCATTTTCACAACAAGGATAAAGGATGTATCATCAGCTCCACCGCCCCACATTAATTTTGTATTACGATAAGCAAAACAAGTTCAAAGTTCAAGGTTCTTGTAGAGGAGATCACTTCGTCAGACTCGTGAGGATATCTCATTTGAATTCGCGAATGAAAGAATGAATAAGGGCATAGAGGCACATCAGCACACAGAGGCCATTTAGTGCCATACAATTTTCCAAAAATGACCCTTTGTCATTGTTGAAGAACAATGACAAAACATATTAAATCTAGGTGAAAGAAAAAATAGAGGAAGCCAAAGAGCAGAGCCTTCAAATCCAAAGAGGGCCAAGGGATCTTTTAGATGCATGGTACCCACAGACAGATCTACACATCCAACTTCTGTTATAAGGCGGGCAGGGTGCCACACCAGCCTAAGGGTTCCCCGGAGGTGCCAGCTCATATTGCACACCATTGACCAAGCCAAGAGGTGTGGCCCTTGCGGGGCTTGACCTCGTGAGGAACATACTTAAATCCATCGTAATTACGTCCTGCCATCTTATTTTCCAGATACACATCATGTTGGCAGATTATAATTCACAAATAGTGTTTTAACACATAAAACAATTTCTAGCAGGTTGCGATCAGCCGTGGCCAACCTTTAAATACCTCTGTTGCTATGGTCTGCCCAAAAATGGTTGCCATTGCACTACCGGAAGTAGTATGCATATATTGGGGTCCTAACAATGAATTTTGTAAAAAAAAAAGCATTGCTAGGATCCCAAATACAGGATTTATATTTGGTTCCTAACATCGGCAATTATTCAAAACAATGTTAAAGCTCTATTCTGTTCAGTACAACATAGAAGATGACCTATCAGCCGCTAAAATCAGAGTGGAGCCGATGATAAATCCTGGTATCAATAAGTGATAACGGCTAGCATAGACTACAGTCAATGGCTTGTGATTTGGGGTTAGTCGATAGATTCCTTAGAGGCTGCTGTTTCCTCCAAGCTAAGCACTGACTCGTCAGTCATCAACCTTAGAGGCTGCTGTTTCCTCCAAGCTAAGCACTGACTCGTCAGTCATCAACCTTAGAGGCTGCTGTTTCCTCCAAGCTAAGCACTGACTCGTCAGTCATCAACCTTAGAGGCTGCTGTTTCCTCCAAGCTAAGCACTGACTCGTCAGTCATCAACCTTAGAGGCTGCTGTTTCCTCCAAGCTAAGCACTGACTCGTCAGTCATCAACCTTAAATTGGCGGAAAAGGTTACGATAAACGAAATTCAAAATGCAGTTTCACTGCCGGAAATATTGGCCTCGTCATCACCCATCATATGAGCACCAGGTAGTTAATGTCGTCATCACCCATCATATGAGCACCAGGTAGTTAATGTCGTCATCACCCATCATATGAGCACCAGGTAGTTAATGTCGTCATCACCCATCATATGAGCACCAGGTAGTTAATATTGGCCTCGTCATCACCCATCATATGAGCACCAGGTAGTTAATATTGGCCTCGTCATCACCCATCATATGAGCACCAGGTAGTTAATATTGGCCTCGTCATCACCCATCATATGAGCACCAGGTAGTTAATGAAACAAATCTACTCTTAAAATCATATTAAGGTTATAATTTCCGCGACGGATATGCCTAATTTTATTTTACCTTTTCTTGCGCGCATGATGTAAAGCGAATCGTCTGAGCAGTTCTGCCTCCATGTACTGTAATACCCCCCCCCCCCACCCCCCCCCAACGATGCATACCTGATTCGCCATTAATTATTGATAGCGTGATTTCGTGTGACTAATGATTACATAATGAATTGTCACTCTACGGGCACTTGCTATCACGGGAGGAATGTTGCACGAGCTATTACTCAGATGTTCTCTGCTGTTTCTTGCCGGGGTCTGCCCTGATAGCCGAGTGGTCTAATGCGTCTTCCACCACTGACCGGGTTCGAGTCCCGCACGAGGCGTCAATGAGAACGTTGCCATTGGCTTAACTTTGGGTTAAGCTGTGGCAGTTGGCAGCTTCCCCCAGCGCTTACTACTTGGTAAGGCACGACTTACTACGGTCGTAATATGGCAGAACATTTGACAATAAACGATATTCCAATTCTATCAGTTATGTGCATATGTGCATGCTTCACGCGCGAAGAATTTTAATGTACGTATAGTATCGTGTTTGCACCCCTTTTTATTATTACGAATGCTATCTAGCATAAATAGTTTATTCACGAATTTTAACAGATAAGTATAGTATCTTATAATTAACATGTTTCCTTTCATTGTGAATACTGTCGTGCCTCGTACGGTTTGTTTTGAATCACTGCATATACTATCTTTGCATCTTGTACTATCATATAGTATTTTCATTGTGGCATTTTTATGTATCTGTCATAACTAGTTCCATAAATGTGCATGCTATTGTGTTTACAATCATACATCTTACCATTAAATCAACTAAAGTTTAGGTTATGATTTAGAATCTTATACTTGTGCATATATTCCCGAATTCTTCATTGTGTGATTATCAGTAGATATTCTATAACGCATTCAAAAAGGCGCATTGGATAACTGCGGCCATTGGTTACACTAATGGCAAATTAGATCGAGCAACTCTATCGTCGGGTATGCCGTTATTTACATTCTGAGATTGATAGGCCATACCCACGGTAGAGAAAGCCCCATACAAAACTTTTCCACAGCGCCCAAAAAACTGGGCGCTCACATTTCTAGCTCAGTCTGGCCACCCAAACCAACTGAATTCGTTTCCTACCTTGATAATTTACGTTGTGACGCCTTTACAGCACTCAAATCCGTCCAGAGTGCGAGAAATGAGAGCTTTTTGGCTGGAAGCGATAATTTTCACCGTGTACTTACCGCCATTTAATTCGAGATATGACTAGTCGAGCAGCACACGTGTGAGAAGGTGATAGGTTTGATACGGGAAATGATGGACAGTGCTGCTCGACTAGTCATATCTCAAATTAAATGGCGGTAAGTACACGGTGAAAATTATCGCTTCCAGCCAAAAAGCTCTTATTTCTCGCACTCTGGATGGATTTGAGTGATGTAAAGGCGTCACAACGTAAATTATCAAGGTAGGAAACGAATTCAGTTGGTTTGGGTGGCCAGACTGAGCTAGAAATGTGAGCGCCCAGTTTTTTGGGCGCAGTGGAAAAGTTTTGTATGGGGCTTTCTCTATCGTGGGTATGGCCTATCAATCTCAGAATGTAAACAACGGCATACCCGACGATAGAGTTGCTCGATCTAATGGCAAATATACACTGAAGCATACTGTGTGGAAAGAGGTGTCAAGGAGTGTGTGTCTATTAGGTAAATGATAAGCACGAAGCAACCCAGAATACGCTCAAGTGAGCATTTCATATCGACGTCGTATTTGAACCACTTGTTTGACTTAGAATTTTGGCTTTAAGAGATTTAAATTTGAACAGTTTAAATTTATACATATCATGATTTATGTGTTCATTCTACGGGTGTCAGGAAATGTATGCCTGACGACACCCTATAACTGTTACAGATAAAGCAGGAACACGGCATATCGCTTTCACTGTTGTGGTATAGCGTGTGATGTACTGCCTACTCTTGGCTCTAGGGTAAAGTGAGACGACCATCTCGCCGTATTGGTACCTTAGCTGTGGCATCGAATGACGACCCACCTTTAAGAGAGGCGTTACCCTAAACCCTGCAATCCATCACAGCAGCCACAGACCAGACAGGAGAACACTGTTAAGATCTATAATACATGCTCATCGCCAGCGCCGCCGCCGAGCTTTTATCACGCGGTGTGTGTGCATTGGTGTGGGTGGCTATTATTCTCTTGGGGACGTGCCACAGGTAAGTCGAAATTTCCAACGTTCGTCTTGTTTCACTCTTGTCTGTCTTATCATATCTCAGATGCTCACCTCACAAAGGCCAAAAACAGCCTGGCAATTTAGGTGAAGAGTTTTATCGCCCATAGTAACACTGACAGTGTTGTTGACATCTCTGTGAAAACGTACTTAAAGTCAGCCACTATAACATCATCTTTTATAGAAACACCAAAGCACCATACAAAGTGTCCCATTTGAGATGTGAAGACAGTCACACGTGGGAATGTGTTGCCGCCAGAAGCTGCTACACGTCTCAGACGAGTATCAGGGTAGTAAGGCTACCGAGAACTATGGCATGCCAAGATGATATTAATTCAACTCTCAAAATATCATGCAACTTTCAAAATGTCGTTCAACTTTGTTAAATATATCGTGCAACTTTCAAAATATGGTACAACATTTAGAAATATATCATACAACTCTGGAAGGATGTATATTTTTGGGAACATGTATAATGACCTCAGAGCAGTCATGGGTGTTGTGCCAGGTCATGCACTTGTAGTGGGGAAGGTCGCTGGTAAAGGGTAAACTTACTTATTCTGCCCTCATTATAATATTACTTAAGCCTGGAGCTTAACTATACATATCATATATATATATATATATATATATATATATATATATATATATATATATATATATATATATATATATATATATATATATATATATATATATATATATATATATATATGTAAATTACTTCTCCAGCTGTGTCTGAAGTACTTGTTGACACCTACTCGGCCATGTTAATTTGCATTCATAAAGGTCTGAAGGGTGACATGTCACCTCAACCTGATGTGGGAGGTGAGGTTAACCCTTGTAGTGCTGAGGCCCAAATCACAAGGATGAAAAGATTTTTGAAAACCATGTAGACCTTGTCATGTTGGTATTCATTGGATATCTCTCACTGAGTACTTTCTGATGAGTACCCATGTGCTAGGTTTTTTAAAAATTGTTTTATATTGGCCAAATTAGCCACCAGCACTGGTCAGCAGCATATGGGTTAACTCAACGACTCAGTGTCCACCAAATGACTCTATTAGACTCCCTCTATCCGGTAGGTTTTCTCCTTTACCACTGACTTCCCCCACTAAAAGTGTACAACCTGGCACAACACCCATGACTGCTCTGAGGTCATTTTACATGTTCCCAAAAAATATACATCCTTCCTGAGTTGTATGATATATTTCTAAAAGTTGCACCATATTTTGAGAGTTGCATGATATATTTAACAAAGTTGAACAATATTTTGAAAGTTGCATGATATTTTGAGAGTTGAATATATATCATTTTGGCATGCCATAGAGAACAGTAGCTGCTCACATTGGAGAGGCCATGATACAAAAGATGCGTATTTCTCGTTGCAGTCCCCCGCCCACAAATACTCCCACACCTGGACAGGTCTGACTATGGAAGTTCGTATATCATCACTTTAATGCCATATTTATACAAGGCTGCGACTAAACCAACGTAGTAAGTGGTGGAGGAGTCGGAATACCCGGCAAAACCATATCGCACCATAACAAAATAAAGTCACTGTGTCTTTGATTCAGTCAATTTGAATTTGTATTTATAAATATATATATATATATATATATATATATATATATATATATATATATATATAAATATATATATATATATATATATATATATA
Source organism: Maea johnstoni (assembly GCA_963942565.1). Lineage (NCBI taxonomy): Eukaryota > Metazoa > Annelida > Polychaeta > Spionida > Magelonidae > Maea > Maea johnstoni. The sequence continues at coordinate 1,845,602 of OZ012694.1, forward strand.
TATATATATATATATATATATATATATATATATATATATATATATATATACACACACACACACTAGTTAAGTAATCAGGGCAATTTATGTGATGGTCAAAAAGATAATTGTATACATTTTGTGTACCTCTCCCTGAACGTTCTCCCCGAGGGATCCTTCAAGCGTGGGTTTTCAGTGACTCCATCGATCCGCGGGTACGACGTTTCCCGTACATTTTACACAGTGTTTGGCAATGAATCAACTGTGTTACGTTGGACACATGACATGGAAGTCATGGCTAAAGACTACCTATTACAGGATCCTGGAGGAGCGCTACAACAAAACCTGACGTATGAACTCCCTATTTGGGTGAACTATGTCTGCTGTGGGTATGCCCGGTATTGTCCTCGTGCATGTATATCTGATATATCTATAACCCCTTATGGACTGGCAGATGCCTGGGTAAATTTGTTGACGCTGCATTGTGTATATATTGGTCTGTCGTATTATGAAATAACTATTTATGATGATGAAATATTCTTTATATTTAATTTCGTTGATTGTGGTTACTGTATTATCTGCGTATTCGATGTGTGATTATGGTAGGGTGCGAGTCACGTGCTGGAATGCACGAGGTTACTTTAGCTTCTATTCCCTACATAAAACAATTAATCTCTGAATGTGAAATTCTTGCTATTAGCGAACACTAGATCTATGAGAATAGGCTTTTTATACTTTCTGATATATCGGACACACACCTTTGTTTTGCCCGATCTAGCAAGCTAGCTTCTGCAGAAGACTATGGAAATGGTCGAGGACAGGGAGGCGTGGCTTTGTTTTGGGATAAGCGGCTCGCAGGAGTCACTGTTGTGTCTGATATAGTTTTGGACAGGGCCTGTGGATTAGACTTCAAACCAGTATAGGTAGTGTTATATATTTCTTATCCATATATCTCCCGGCGCAGGGCTCACGGGATGCCCTAGATACCTCCCTTGACGATATTACAGAGATCATTGAGTCTCGAGAAAGGGGGCCTCATGTTGTCATACTCGGTGACTTCAATGGGGATGCTGGTAATTTGGGAGGCCCCAAAGGCACTCGTGATGCCACACCCAGAGGAGGGGAAGTTATGAGATTTTTTGCAAGATTAAACAAGAGGACCTGTTGATACGTATGAAGGTATTGTCAGTGGCTCCACACTAGACTATATCGCAGTCCCTGATGAGAACTCTGGTTTTGTTGCGGAGTGCACAGTTGGAAAATTGGAAAATGGTCGGAACTTAACACATCCGACCATGTCCCCGTTAGTGCCGCCATTAGAATTGATGGGATCGCTCGTATATGTAATGATAATGTCTTAAGGCCGTATTAAATGGTCTAAACTTTCAGACGTCGAGAAGTTTATTTAATACCAGTGTGTGTTAGAACCACATCTAAACGTTTTAAAGTCTGATTATAACAATAGTCTCAAAAGCGAAGCTGATATCGATCAAGCCTTTTGTGATATTACTGGACTTCTTCAGAGAATTTCTGGTACCTTAGCACATACCATCTTCAAAAGGAACCTCAAACCTTATTGGAACAAAGAATTGAGTACTTTTAAGTTTCGTAAGGTAAATTCGTATCGTGCATGGGATTCTGCGGGCAGACCGAGAGATCCTGGGAATATGCTTTATGTCTCGTATGAAGTATACTATCTTTATTAATTCCCTACTAGCCAATCTTAGAGATGCTGACATATGTTGCAAGATCTATAAGACGCCAAGCACGCCCCTAGGTTATGCGGACGATGTCGCCACCCGTAGCCTTACGAAAGGTAAAATTGATAAGGCTATGGACATCGTGTATAACCACGGGTGTGCTTGGCATTATGAATTTAATGCTAAAAAAAGCTGTATTCTTATGTATGGGGAATCTAAGAAAGATCATGAGCTAAACGCCGCCAACAGGCAATTTCGGTTAGGCACCAGTAGAGTCCATGAAAGAATTGTATATGATCACGTTGGGATCAGAAATTCTATCTATAACTATGATAATTCTGGTATAATTGAACGTGTCTCTAAAGGTAGAAGAGTGTTCAACTCCATTGCAGGCGTTGGTATTCGTGAAGGGGGGGTTACTGTTGCTACTTGTAGCGTCATCTTCTGGTCGGTTGTGGTACCGACAGCACTTTATGGATGTGAGTTATGGATTATGAATGAGTAGAATTTAGGTATTATTGACAATTTTCAAAATTATATTGGAAAGAGGGTTCAGAGGTTTCATCCAAAAATTCCTAACTCCTGCAGTTAGTATGGCCTTGGTTGGATGCGATTGGAGCGTGTAATTCAGATTAAGAAACTTTTATTTGTTAGAACTATACTTGTTATGAAGGACGATGAGCTACCTAAGCAAATCTTTTGTGAAAGAGCTAAGGTTTATTTCTTAAACCCTCAAATGAGTTATATGAACAAGTGTAACAGTGCGGTTTTTGACTTACTTAATGTGAGTAATACTTTTGGTCTCTTAGGAACTGTGAGGGACATGATAGAGAGACAGCATTTTTACACTAAAGCTAGCTGGAGAGAGGTCTGGAATAGAGGTTAGGAATTAGAAGATACCTACTAGAGTATTGAAAAGCAACTTCATAGAAGTCTTGACCTATTGGGTAATACACATCCTAGTAGTAGATAATATGACGTGGTGGACGATTTCTGACAGGCACCCGAGCCTAGTGAGAAAGTGTAGTATGATGTCCAAGATTATCAGTCACGCTAGTGTTTTCCGAGACGAGGACTTTAAGCTTAAAGGCCAACTAAATACTTTTAAGATGTGTGATCTTTGTGATAGGTTTGAAATAGATGATGCACGTCATTTGATCCTGCACTGCCCGTTCTTCCATAATTCTAGAACTAGTATGTTTGAAAGTACCAATGAAGTGGAAGTGAGTGCAGACTTTATTTTGAATGAATGTAACGTTGACGTGTTATATATTCTACTTGGTAGAATGGTTGATGGTCTCGATGAAGTTCAGATGGAAAAGATTTGGTTAATCGCTCTTGAATTCGTTTCCGCTATGTATAAGGGGATTGTTAAGTACAGGAGGGGCATGGCTAATCTGGCACCACCTTAAGCATCCTCGAGACCCTATTAAGGTGGCGCGAGATCTTAAAGGGGCCCTAAAGGCTCACAAACATATCAGCTTATATGAAAGTAATACACTTCAAGAACAGGATGCTACCATTCTTTTTTTCTCAGTGATCCCGTGAGGGGAGATTTTTGCGTATTGTCATCCTCCTGGACAGCCTCTGCCAGCCACTGGGTGCGGCCATGTTTTTCAAGTGCTATCAGCTGTGACACAATTGGGTGGCAGGGATCACATCCTGTCTCCAAGCTACCTCTGGGCAGTGTATCTAACAGCAGTGCTCCTGACAAGAGCTCTCTGCACAAGTTGCATAAAAACGTATATCAAACAAGAAAATGGTGAAATCATGTGCAGCAATTGGCTGTAAAAAAAGACACGTTAGAGGAGAAAGCTTTCATAGATTTCCTAGTAGTAAATTTAGACAAAAACAGTGATTAGCATCCATGAAACTTTTAAACCCACCTGTCCTGAAGTATGCATATGTATGTTCAGACCACTTCACTGACGAGGATTATGCCAGGAATCACACACTGCAGTCAGGATTACTTCAGAGTACAGTTAACAAGGTTCTGAAGAGGGATGCTTTTTTAGAAGGTTTGGATACTTGTGAAATAGGTGTGCATAATCTCTCACACTTCTTCAAAAAAAGAAACAGTCACAATTGATACACCTTTTATCATGCTCCATGCGACTCCTATTGCATCTAGTCTTACTTTCTTCAAGGATATAATATCTGGTAACCAATTTTCATAAATCTCTTATTTCAAGCAGACTGAGTGTTCTTGCAATTTATCAATTTCGGGATTTATTTACTTTATTGGTATACATTTACTAGTCTCAACATGATTTACCTTCATTCAGTTACTCAACGAATATAAGCACAGGTGTATGCATTAAGTGTTTAATATTAAGCCAGCATGAGAAGGGTAAATATTATTCCCTAACTTACAAAATTGAAACAGCTAAGGTTATAGTCTGTCATGACCCCATTTTCACTGGGAAGAAATACATTTCTAAATAGTACTGCAATATAGAGGAAGGTTGAAATCAAAATAGCTCAAATTGCAAATGACCCTTTCTTTTATTTGTGATAGAATCAATGACATTTTCATTTACTCATTACCAACCTTCTCTTAATGACTTATGATTAATAATCATACTCTTCATTATTTTGATTTGATGTACAGACTTTAGCAACCCTAACAGCTAACTTTCAGGGTGAATGGCAATATCCATAGGTACCTCAACATGGTCTTTATTAATCCACTGAGAATAGACTGTGCATGATTTTGTTAGTTGTGTTACAACTGAGGTTTTGTCTTATGTCTAGGTCCCTAGGGTAATAACAAAAGTAAGTAAAGGAAAGGGACACACAGGGTAATTGACCTTGTCCAATTGGCATTACACATCTAGACCCCATGGGACACAAGGTAGTAAACACAGGAAGTGACTAGCAGTACTGGGAACAGCAATCATCTTCATTTCCTTTAGTAATTGTGTACATATTCATGAAGATTATAGAAAAGAAATGTCAAGAATACCTTTGGAAGGGGCCTGATAATTTAAAGAAGGAAAGAAGTCTGACAGGTGCACCACAACATGCTATTTAAGCGCCAGCCCTCTGTTTCCACATCTTGACCATCAAATTCATCAACACCTTGAACTATGTCCATATAATCCACCTGACCACCTTCAGCCACTCTTGGTTCAAGGTCTTAGGGATTTGCATACCTAAACATCCTGAATGTGCTTCAGAGCAGTGAAATATCTACCTTCTAGACAGAGCTACTGGCTTTATCTAATACACCCACTAAACTGCTTGCCACCCAATTACATTTACTACAGCAGCATGAGTTGACTCAGATCCAAGATGGCGGCGGCCTTGACTCAGATGAGGTGGTATTCACTAATTGCAATTTTAGATTTCTCCTTGTGTGGAGCTCAAGGGCTTCTCTGTATGTGACAGATGTTGAGCTATGTCCATGAACTTTCATATAAACCTATGATTTGTTCTTCCCCAAGTTCCCCTTTAATACGTACAAGTATGACACAGCCTTTTACTCCTGCTTATGACGTACTGGATTCTTGTAAATAAGTTATTTTTGTATGTTAAGTTAGATTTAGTTTCATTTTGTTATTATTATTTACTTTGTGTTTGTAAATCTTGTTTATCATTATATCTTGTTTTTGTATCAACTACAGTCAATAAAAGATATATATATATATATATATATATATATATATATATATATATATATATATATATATATATACATTGATCTAATGATCCAAGTGAAGAGAGAGAGAGAGAGAGAGAGAGAGAGAGAGAGAGAGAGAGAGAGAGAGATTTTGCTTAAGATACAGACACAATCCTACTGAGAGAATCTCCTCTTGATTGTATAGTTATGATAAATACAGTCGTCAGAGGCTCTATTTTATATTGGCTGTAAGTAATTTTGTGATGCAATGCAGAAACACACATACGTGGCATTTTAAAGCTAAGAGTTGTTGTTCTTCAATGGAAAGACTGGGCGGGTGTGATGCCCATTAGGAAACTGGAGAATGACTATACGAAATGAGCGGGAGGAAGTATTAAATGTGAAAATGAAAATAATCTTTTCACATATATTTCACTTCAAGTACCGTCCTGTACATATAAAGACATTGGCCTCGCATCTGTATTTGTGGCTAAATAACACTGACCCAAGGCATATTGATAATATGCACCAACCATATAATATGGACATATACTCAAAAAAAATCCTTTAAGTGATAGATGAATTATGCATGTCTCTAAAACAAAAACACATGCATTACATTTAGAGATAACAATCACTCTCAAGTGATTTGAGCTAAACTTAACATAGTTCACAGTTTTTAACCGGGTTGAAAACTATTTTTGCGACTAGTACATCTGCTGTTTGGCATGTATATATTTCGTAATTCTCAAACATAGTTATTATCGCATACTAGTATGTAATTACATAATGCGTCATCGTATTGTATTTCAACCACAGGTAATCGCATAATTCTTAAAGCTTATATCATGTTAACTACAATAGAGAAAATCAATATAATTACTGATAAATTGTGACAGCACATAAAAAGAAAAGTATTTCAATATCCACTTTCAAAATACCTCAAAAGATCATACACTATACTCCACTTCTCATCAAATTGGTGCATGGTCATATTGAGATTTGCTTGAGATTTTTTGATAAACAGGATATTTCCTGAGCAGTTTGCCTGTTCTTGTGTATTAGTTTTTGTGTTAAGAATGATACCATTTATTATGAAGGATGACTTAGGAAAGCCAGCACTTGATCCCAGTAACACATTTTATTGAGGTTGAATATCTTTTCCCATCAATTTTCAACAATACTCCAGATCTAAAAAAATGATTATCTCTTCTCTGCTTACCATCAATCACAACGGCTTCAACAAATCACAATAAATCTAATCCCTCTTTTAAACCAGCCACCATTTTCATAGGACATATCATGGAATCGTAACATATAGGCATAATGCACGTTTCTGAACAGTTTATAGGTTGTCGTTTCACACTCAGCTCTTCAATAGCTGTTATTTATAAATCTAGGCAGAACATTTTTCGTTAATTTTTAATTTTTTTGTTTGAATAGATATTTCCATAAATGTAAATTTTATTGAGTCCATAGTGTATCGGAAAAATTGTCCACCCCTCATGTACTTGATATAGATGATGGTCTTCCAGACCAACTTGCCTTTAAAGGGGAACTAAAGGCTCACATACATATTAGCTTATATGAAAGTAATACACTTCAAGAATAGGATGCTGTCCTCCTTTTTCTCTTAGTGATCCCATGAGGGGAGAATTTTGTGTATTGCCAGCAGCCTCAGCCAGCCCCTGGTAGCAGCCATGTTTTTCAACTGCTATCAGCTGTGACTCAAATGGTTGGCAGCTCACTTCATGTCCCTTAGCTCTGAGCAATGTATCATAGACTGTAGTGCTCTACACACCAACTCTCTTCGAAAGTTGCATAACAACTTGTATGAGTATCAAACAGGTAAATGGTAAAATCATGAGCAGCAATTGGCTGTACAAAAGGACAGGGTGGTAGAGTTATTTTTCATATATTTCCAGTTGGTAAATTCAGACAAAAACAGTGGCTAGCAGTCACTGAAACTTGTAAATCCACCTGTCTTGAAGTATGCAGTTCTATGTTCAGACCACTTCCCTGATGCGTATTGTGTAAGGAATCACAAACTACAGTCAGGATTACTTATAAAAGGGGACTTGGGGGACAGCAAATCATAAGGTTATTTGAAAATTCATGAACATAGCTCAACATCTGTCATATGCAAATACATTGGACACCTGTGTGACTATGAAGGAAGGGTTAAATAAAAACAATACTAGTATGTACATCACCAATCATCCAGATTCTTTTAGTATTTGATTTTACTTGAAGCTAGCTGTTCTACAAATACTAAGGGAAATGATTGATGTTCCAAGTACTGATAGCTATTTTCTGCGTTGACTAACTTCTGTGTCCTGGGATCTAGATGTGTAATGCCACAAGGTTATAATTAACCCTTTGTTTATCCTTTTCCTTTAAGGAGTTGTTACTTCCTTTTGTTGTTGCCAAAATGACCTAGATATTAAACAAAACAAAAGTTGTAAGACAACCAACACAATCCTAAAGTCTATTTTCAATTGTACAGATTAATGATGACCATGTTTAGGTACCTAGAATTGTATGCTAATAAACTTAACTGTTAGCTGTCTCTCTGTGCTTGCTTTGTAGCAGTTGATACAGAAGGGTTGAAAACAAAAACACTGAATGGCACAGCACCATCCTGTTGAGTAATCCTGACTGCATTTATGATTCCTGGTATAAAACGCATCCGCGAAGTGGTCTGAACATAAAATTACATGCTTCAGGACAGGGATTCAGTGATGCTAGCCACTGTTTTTGTCTGAATTTAACAACAGGAAATATATGAAATATAATTCTACTACCCTGTCTTTTTGTACAGCCAATTGCTGCTCATGATTTTACCATTTACCTGTTTGATACTCATACAAGTTGTTATGCAACTTTCGAAGAGAGTTGGTGTGTAGAGCACTTACACAGTCTATGATACACTGCTCAGAGCTAGGTGACATGAAGTGGGCTGCCACCCATTTGAGTCACAGCTGATAGCAGTTGAAAAACATGGCTGCTACCAGGGGCTGGCTGAGGCTGCTGGCAATACACAAAATTCTCCCCTCATGGGATTACTAAGAGAAAAAGGAGGACAGCATCCTATTCTTGAAGTGTATTACTTTCATATAAGCTAATATGTATGTGAGCCTTTAGTTCCCCTTTAAGGTTTCATTTAAATATTGTTCAATTCGGGTAACCTTAACCTCCTAGTGTGTTTGGTAATTCTATAATTTCTTGCCAAAATTTCTGAGTTGTTCTTTGCCCCAAAGGAAATCTTTGAACATTTGATACATTACCCCCATAAATGATTTACATGTATTTCGGGTTAGGAGAGACGGCAGGACATGTTTTACCAGGTTGATAAGTGTAACCAATGCTGGTTAGCATATACATGTATGATTAAATCGCTTTATGGCATACAGATTGAAAGAGATCACACGAGTGAAATGGTTTCATGGTTATTTTTTTTGTGAAATATAGCTTGAAAGCAGATCCAGAATTTTAAAAAGATTCTTGCTATATTTCTAGATTGTTCACATAGGAGTATTATAGGAACATCAAGACGAGACGTTCAGTGGACCGTAAGTATGGATTGGTTGACCTAGCGAGTTCAAAGTGTAATTGAGACCACTTAGCATTGGTGTCTAGCTAAAATGTGAATAAGCGCTCAAAATCTAGTAACAGGCTGATTATATTTGACCATCTGAAAGAAATGTTGGCCTGTCATAGTCACCAAAATGAGTTTTGAATTGAGCAATTCTAGCAACCACGTGGCCAATTCTCGATATTTGAGCGGCGAGCCGGTCTCTTCTTGGGCAGAAATGGGTGCGCGCACTGTCCTCAGAGTAAGTGTTGCTACACACACATATTGGTTTGTGGCATTGAAATGGTCAAACTGTTAGAGGACACTAGAAGGCCGATATACTCTAAAGTCAAAAGCGCGTGCAATGCGATGCACTGGTGTAAGATAGCTAGATTACCACAAAGCATGTTTTGTGGATGACACCGTGAGGTACTGACATCCGCAGATCCCACGAGCATTAGCTATTCTCCTGATATACATGTCAGAGCAATACCGGTATTAAAGTGAATGAAATGGAAATCGGAATGAAAAATTCCATTTGCTTGCATCAAGAGAGCATTTCATTTTACTTGAATTGCAGATTGCCGTCATCAGTATGAGATTTCACGTTTTTTTTTCAAGAAAAGCATCTCTACTAAATAAGTGCCAGAGCCGAGACGCATGCGTAAGACTGGTGTTAGGAAACCCGAGCGAGACAGAGCCGAGACCTACGATTGTGCAGGTGTGAACAGCAGAAAAAAATTAACAATTTTCCTCTGTTTTTCTGGAAAACGACTGTTTTTGAAAAACAGCAGAATCTCTTTTAATTTTTTTTACCATTTTCCAAAAGTAGTGGAAATAATCTTTCTAAAAAGAATCTGCTGTTTTCCCACCAAAGCAGCGGAAAAGAATGAATTTATTTTCTATCCGTTCTCAATTAGTTTGCCCTTAGATTGCTCTCGTTTCCAACCAACTGGTTACCTGTCTCACTAATGGGGTCGGCCATTGTATGCCTAATTTCTCCCTTCATGCACTACGCATCTGACACAGTCACGTGTCATCTTGTGTAATCCCCCGGTACACACATTATGAACTTATCTTCCCACCATTTGCAATATATCTCTAGCTCAAAGGTTGTCTTCTGATATGCTTACTAGTTTCATTCTCCTCTGGAACTAAAGATACTACAGGCGTCTTTGCGACCAGTTCCCCACTACTAACGAAGTCCTAAGGAGCTAAAGAGCACATACTTATGATAATGATGATAATAATAATAATAATAATAATTGGAATTTATATAGCGCCTTTTCCATTCATAAAATGTTCAAAAGCGCTGCACATTGTCATAGTTTGAGTCATAGTCCACAACGCCTCAATGGGCGAGCCTGAAAAGGTGTGTTTTGAGACACTTCTTGAAGGCCTGACACGATGTAGAATCCTTCAGGTGTTGTGGAAGCGCATTCCATAATCTCGGTGCACTAATGGAGAAAGCGCGATCTCCAAATTTGAGTCTAGTCCGAGGCTCATCCAGAAGGCCCTTTGCTTCTGATCGTAGATGGCGTCTGGGTTTATAAGGCACGAGCAGCTCCTTGATGTACTTAGGTGCAAGTCCGTTTAGCGCCTTGTATACCAGCAGTAGGACCTTAAATTGGATGCGGAATTTGATTGGTAGCCAGTGAAGCTTGATGAGAACAGGTGTGATATGTTCATACTTCCTGGTTCTCGATACTATCCTTGCTGCACTGTTTTGTAGTCGCTGCAGCTTTGCAATCAAATCCTGTTGTATTCCAATTAGGAGAGCATTGCAGTAATCCAAGCGAGACATCACCAGTGACTGCATCACTGTTTTTGTGGCATCTTCTGTTAACACACGTCTCGCTTTTCCAATATTTCTCAGGTGAAAGCTAGATTTTTTGACAACACTTTTGACATGGGGTGCCATGATCAGTAGAGAGTCAAACATAGCTCCCAGATTCCGCACAGGCTCAGATGCAACAGACACATCAGTCCCCGCTACAGAGAGTGACTTAATGTTCAGTTCAGCTAGGTGTTTCTTAGAGCCGAATAGAATTATTTCAGTCTTGTCATTGTTGAGTTTCAGCTTGTTCTGAGACATCCAGACACTAATGTCACACAAACATTTCTCAAGATTTAGGATTTCACTTTTGACTATTGCGTTATCACTTGTCTTTTTGAATGATAAGCAGAGCTGGGTGTCATCAGCATAGCCATGATTGTTCAGACCGTAGGATCGGATTAGCTGTGCCAGAGGTATGATGTATATTAGAAACAATAGTGCACCCAACACAGATCCCTGTGGTACAGACCACAGGATTTCCTGATTTTCGGAGAAGTCATCATTGATTTTAATCCTCTGTTTCCTGCCTAGCAGGTACGATTTGAACCACTGTAGAGCAGATCCTCTAACTCCAAGAACTGACTCCATCCTTGATAGAAGGATGGAGTGATCGATTGTATCGAAAGCAGCGCTAAGATCGAGTAACACAAGGATCGCAGCCCCACCCTGATCGAGAGTGCGAAGGATGTCGTTCTGTACCCGCACAAGTGCCGTCTCAGTGCTATGACATGCTCTGTATGCCGACTGCATGGGTTCATGTAGCTGATTGATAGTCATGTAATTTGTAAGCCTTGCTGCAACTACCCTTTCCAATACTTTTGACAAGAATGATAAGTTGCTTACAGGACGATAGTTCTTGAGCACCTCCGGGTCGAGATCATCTTTCTTCAGTAACGGAGTGACTAATGCCTGTTTCATGGAGTCAGGCACGTTGGCACTCTGCAACGACAAATTCACTAAAATCGTAACCATTGGAATAAGCTCATCTACCGAGTCTTTCACCATCCAAGTGGGAGCGGGATCTAGAGAGCAGCTCTTCGTCGGTGATTTTGCTATGATTTTGCGAACTTCGCTTTCAGTCACGGCCGAGAAAACATTCAGTGAACATGTTAATGCCGGGGTAGGTAAATTTAACTGGTGTCTGGAGAGATCTGGCAGCTCGTCGCGTATCTTACATACTTTGTCAGTAAAGAACACAGCGAAGCGGTTTGCCAATTCTTCTGTTGATGCATGCTCAGGGAGTTTCATCTCACTCCTTTGATGTAATATGTCTTTGACAATGTTACTGAGGTTTTTTGAATCAGTGGAGGACTCAGCTATCAGATTGTTGTAGTAGTCCTTCTTAGCTTGTAATAACATGTTGTTAAATTTGGTCCTCGCAGTTTTAAACAGGTCATAGTGGATAGTGAGGTTGGTGTCTCTCCACTTCCTTTCCCATTTCCTCTTTTCACATTTTGCACCATACAAATCATCTGAGAACCATGGTTGTTTTGGCCGAATTGTTACCATTTTCACTCTTGCTGGTGCATGCTTGTCAAGTACCGTTGTTAGTGCAGTATTGTAGTGATTAGTCAAATCCTCCACGGAGCAGCCTTCAGCATTACCAGGTTGTAGAGCGTCCTTCAAGTCCTCTCTAAAATTGGGCATGTTGACACTGCGGAGTTTACGCACTGACTTCGGCACCTGGATCGGACGTGGTTTAGGGTGAGACACATCACACAGAATGAGGTTGTGGTCAGAGAGCTGGTCTCCAACCTTCCACTGACTTATAAGATTCTCATTGTCCCTGGTTATGACCACATCAAGGGTGTGTCCCGATTTATGGGTTCTGGCTGTGATATGCTGCTTGTAATTCAGGGTATCAAATAAGTCATTCAGTTTGAGTGCTTCAGTGTCATTTCTATCCTCAAGGTGGAAATTGAGGTCTCCCAGAAGCAGGAATTGGCCAGTGGAAGAGATCTGGTCATGCATGAATGGTGAGAATTCATCAAAGAACATCTTATTTGTCAATTTATTCTTTTGCGATGGAGGTGGTCTGTAGACCACATTGACATTAAGTTGCTTGGAGCCTGTATTAACAGTAACCTCGCAATGCTCAAAACTGCTGAATTCACATGAGGTTTTTGACAACACTGATAGATTTTTCTTATACAATATTGCCACTCCTCCATATCCGCCATTTCCTTTACGTGGCACACTGAATAAATCATAGCCACCTATCTTCAGGCCTTTAATAAATAGCTCATCCTTTGCTGCTGAAGTTAGCCAAGTTTCAGTCATAGCCAGTATGTCAATATCATGTTCAATAATTGAATTCCTGATTATTTCAATTTTGTTCCTTGCTGACTGTGTATTCAGGAGGCAGATACACAGCTCTTTAGATCTCCTATCCTTTCTACTCACAGTTGGGAAGAGGTTTGTCCTGGTTTCAATCTTTATCAAGTTGTCCCAGTTCACCCCCCTGCCCTGTACAGCTTTATGGGTTGGCCTGGGTGTTGTTGTGACAGTCAGGATATTCCGCACTTTTGATTTTCCTCCTGACACACCTCTGTGTGTCTTGTGGATTGAGCAGATGTTATTTTGCCTCAGTTTTTCAAGCACTCCTAATGGCACCCTTGGTTTCGCCTGGATGACAGCCTGCTTGATGGTGAGCAGTAGATCCCTGGGGTATGCCCTGATACCAGTCATGCTGACCAGCTGGGTTATAAACACTGGCTGGAAAATGGGTCAGAAGCCTTTTTATGGCCTTTTTATGGCCCCTAATGACCTAACGGTTCGACTGCATCTCTGCCTTCTCCAGTAAATTCAGGCAAGATGCATTCAAAAATCCTTGTATTTTAGGCTTCACAGGCGATATTTTATCTCCAAAAGTTATTCTGGTGAGTCCTGGTGGTTTTATGTCTCGACTGGGTAACTCCTGGCAGGTGAGAGATCCGTGATCATGCACAGTTGGTGAAAAAGCCAGGAGCCTATTTACAGGCAGCCCTGAGGGCGCACTGTAGACTCACATCCTTGATGTAATTCCTTGATAATAATTCATATTTGGTATAGCGACCTTTCCACCTATAATGTTCAAAAATGCTTTAAAGAATAGTCAGTGGACAGATGTTTATTGTCCATATAGTCAAATAAACTCCTTTTGAAATAGCAATGTTTTCAGCTGTTTCTTGAAGTTTTGCACACTATCAGCAGCCTTGATGTTTTCAGGGAGTTCACTCCAAAGGCGTGGTGCATAGGCACAGAATGCTCTGTCACCAAAGCTTTTCAGATTGGTATGTGGTATCTGTAATAAGTTCTAATGAATGTAGTAAGTGTTTGATCTTAGAGTCCTTGATAAGATAAGATCTTTTAGAACTTGTGTAATGTGGTCGTACTTTTTGGAGCCATTAATCACTCTAGCGGCATTGTTTTGGACTTTCTGGAGTCGGCATAGTAGCCCATCAGTGATTCCACAGAGAAGTACATTACAATAGTCAAGGCGTGATGTCACCAGTGATACAATGACACTTTTGGTTGTATCAGTACTGAATTTTTTTCTTATTTTTCCAACGTTTCTAATGTGGTAATTTGCCGACTTCATAACTTTTGATACATGTGCAGACATATTCATGTTCGGATCAAAAACACCATCCAGATTACCAACTGGTTCATTAAGAACTGATACTATAACACCATATACGGTAATACTGGGAATAGAGATTTTTGCCCGCATATGTGGAATACCCATGACCAGAACCTCTGTCTTGTCTGCATTCAGTTGCAGTTGATTTTGAGACATCCATGTATAGATGTCGGTGAGGCAGTTTTCCATCTTTGCTACCCCTATTTCGACTACACGCTGATTGAGAGGACTGACAGAGATGTAGAGTTGTGTATCATCCGCGTAAGCATGGAGTTCTAGAGTAAGACCATGCTTTCTTATCAGTATTCCTAAGGGTATAGGAGGTAAATCAGGAAGAGCGGAGGGCCAAACACTGATGATGTCATCATTACCTGTGTACAATTCTTCCATTAAATTCAAATACTGAGTGCTCCGCTGGCAGTGGTGAAGGGGATCAGATAACCAGCTTGCACAAAAATGGGAGAAAAAATATAAAAAAAAATACACATTGTCATTTATCCAAAAACAGCTGATTTTTTTTCTGTTTTGTTTGGAAAACGATGGAAAACAATGAATTTTTTTTTTTGAAAAACAATGGAAAAATAATCTAAGGGAATTCATACTCTCTTTTCCCCAGAAAAACAGCGGAAATATTTTAATTTTTTTCTGGCGTTCACACCTGCACCATCGTAGATAGCACTTAATTGTCTTGAAATTGTTGTGAACATGACTCTTATCCACCAAACCATGCACAGCAATACAATGCATCATAGTACAATACAATAGCAGTAAATTACAATACAAAGCAGGCACCCCCTTAATCGACCATATGAAACAAATGAAGAGTACATCGTTCAAGAATAAAACAAAATGAACTAAGTAGGGCTCTATGGTTATCTGCCCGGGCGGCGATAAGCGGGTGGAGGTTTATGTTCAAGTAATCCATTACTCTTCTTGATCCCTACATACAGTAGGTCTTGCTCTGCTCGGTTGCTTATGGAGTTAATTATTTTGACTCGGGATTTCCTCTGCCCTGCATTTATCTCACCAGTGAGCCTATACAGGGTATATATTGCTTGAAAGATCCTTTGTTGAGAAAGACATTATGCGTCTCCAACAGAAAGGTAGTTTTATAAACTGAAGAAAAAATGCATAGTGTTTTCAAACGGGGACCATCGAATTTCATGATCATAGAGAAAAGATCAATACGAAACATTGTCAAACATTTTTTATTTTTGCAAGTTTATTTTGTCAAACATGACAAAAATGTGTATTTTCAACTTCTAGATTTTTGTTTTGAAACAAAATCAAATGTTAGAAAAAGCTGTGATACCCTTGCCCCCAAAATATTCTTAGCTATATAAATCAAACCACGAGAAAACCCGTTAACATTTTATACCTAAAATGCTTGTTTAAAGCGATATTATATTTAGTTAATGTCAATATAGGGTAAAGAGCCAAAAACGTCTCCTGTCTGTGTGCAAGCCTATGTGACGTTATGATATGTTTGGATTCTTACTTGGCTCTGCGATGGCCTAGAACAGTCAAACTTGGCCTGCTATAATATGAGGATAAGGGTATAGGCTTTAAAGTATGGAAAAACCTCAAAATTACCCTATATTCACGAATTAATCCCATAAGCCACCTCGATGAGAAGCTCTTTCAGTAAGGCAACTGGCCCTTTTCCATTAATGATATGCTTTCAACAACGGATGAAAAGGGGTGAGGGAATATATGGTGAGATGGGTAACTGGGGAAAAGCATTAGGATAGTACTTTTCATATCAGTGTGTGTAGTAGGGGTTGGAAGAGATGAGGCGTGGGTTTGTATGGTGTGTATAACATGATAAGATTAGGAAATGTGTAGGTTGGAAAATCGTGTAGGCTGTGAAAGTGTGCGGGCGAAAATTGGGCAATGTATTGGAAAGTGAAGTGTATGTATCACTTTAGACAAACTGAAAACGAAACGGAAATACATAAATGGAATAAAATTGTTAAGTTTGCGTATATCCTTTGATGTTTCTCGTAAAATCCCTGCATGAAAGTGCCGCAGCGAAACGCTTTGAGATATGACACTGTGCTATGGTGTAACAGACAAGATATCGGGGCTTTTAAGCACTATAGATAACACCATGTTATGAGATATTTTACCTGTGGAATCCAATTAGCACGACAACGTTGTGGTTAATGAGGAAATGGGCACTTGCGCGGTCCATATATGCTGGCCAGTACCAGCTCATCCACTGTTTAACCCATTATTGCACAATATATATATATATATATATATATATATGTATATATATATATATATATATATATATATATATATATATATATATATATATATATATATATATATATATATGTGTGTGTGTGTGTGTGTGTGTGTGTGTGTGCGAGTGAGTGGGTTAATGTATAAATGTAGATATAAACTAATTCATAAGCGTTTGTATGTACGTTTGTAGCTATCTATCTATATATGTATTTATGAATGTACCTATGTATATACGTATCTTTGTATGTGTGCATATATGTATGTATTCATGATTGAGTGTGTATGTATGTAGAAGTGTTTCAAAAAGTGTGATGTGTTATTTTATGTGGCTATACATTCTACACCAACTGCAACGACGATGCTGAGACGATGAAGGACTGTACTCCGCTGAAATGGATATGATTGATCTTAATCGGAAAAAGGCATTAATACGATGGGTTGAAGTGGTGTTGAATGCAGGCAAGGGACTATAAAGGATGCGTTGTTAAGCTTTGTGTGACATGTTCCACAGTTTACAATGGAACAGAGACACGGAGAAGTGATTATCTGCGCTCGCCTTTTATGGAACCCATATTTCAGTGCCTTCAGTCCGTCCGAGTTTATCCGTTGCTATCATTATGGAGCTAAAAGGGTTTTACTCGCCAGTAAAAAGAGTGAAAGTCGACTAGAAATACCAAACCGCCAGTCAGTAACCAGTATAAACATATACATATATATATATATATATATATATATATATATATATATATATATATATATATATATATATATATATATATATATATATATATATATATATATATGTATATATATATATATATGTATATATATATTTATATATATATATATATATATATATATATATATATATATATATATATATATATATATATATATATTTATATATATATATATATATATATATATATATATATATATATATATATATATATATATATATATATATATATATATATATATATGTATATATATATATATATATATATATATATATATATATATATATATATATATATATATATATATATATATATATATATATATATATATATGTAGCTCCGTTTGAAAACATAAACTACGATTTTCAGTTTTTTACCCCTTAAATCTCACACCCTGCTGGGAAGGCACTTTTGTGATGCTTAATGTATTCCTCATCCGAAGATATACTTTGTGTTGGCTGAACTGTCAGTAAAAAGCAGTGGAAAAGAAAAACTAAATCAAAAGAATTAACTGCATAAGCTACATTATACAAATATGCCATGCCAGTGGGGGTAACATGATGGAATGTTTCCCCCAGGGAGGATGGTTTTCCCGAGGGCGGAGCCCGAGGGAAAACCATCCTCCCGAGGGGAAACATTCCATCATGTTACCCCCACTGGCATGGCATATTTGTTTTATTATACCGAACAAACCCCATTTGTAATCTAAACAAAGCAAGGTCACAGATGGCTGGTGATTCACACATTCCCCGCTAGGTGTCGCTAGTGGCAACGGGCAACATGAAGCCCTCACTGATGGCATCAGGCAACATGATGATTGTTCACTGTTAAGTCAGCCAATCACGGCTTACGATCTTCAAGTGAGGTATAATAAAAAGGAATAAAACATTAACTAGAGATTATAATCGGTTCAGAGTTCATAAGTATTCATCAGTTAATACAGACCAACCAATAGAATATTTTGTGAAAGTGACATAAGTCGCACTTCATGCCCTTACTAATCAAGGTAACTGAATCATCTCACTGGAATATATAAAAAGCACAATGAAATTCAATGAGTCATTAGTACAGGTAAGCAAATAGGGTGCTGTAGATGCTGCACGACTTCAGCACTACAGATCATATCGGTAGCAAGCTGCCTAAGGAGATCAATTTCATGAGGAATTACGATGATATAGATTGGTATAAGTAACGTTGCCTATATCGGTAGAAGTATTACCGTAGTGCAAATTTCATCAAATGTGTTATGTCGTTGTGGTAAGTATTATATACTGTGCCATCGGTTCTGGTTTCATTTCGAGAAACATAAATCCTAGATCATCCTTAGGTTACTCCATCATCGTATGGTGCAAGCGTGCGGCTTTGTGGGGCATGGCATATCGCAAGGTTGCAACTGAAGGCCCCTTGAGATGTGAGATTATTCGCGGGGGAGAAGGAGGCATTGTTACTGGTCCTAAGGTTTTTAACTGGCCGCCGCGACGCGACCTATGTAATTGAAAGCGGCGAGCGGGCAGAAGGGAGAAAGGAGATGGAGGAATCGCTTTAGTGGAAAAGTAAGTTTATGCGCCATCATGATTGCGTTCTAGGCCAACTTCCCTACTTCCCTGCGCAGTAATGGATTAAGTAGGCATCAAGTACTACTTTCTGTTCCCTTGATGAGAAGAAAACATGTTTCTATTTCTGTTAAATCTTCATTTCCTATGCGGCAGCACTTTTGTTTGAAGGGTTATAAATATGCTTCCATGAAAACCTGGTTTGACATGAAGGAGCTCTTAACGCCCATTTCAAGCTGGGGTAACAAATGCGACTACTGGGAATAGAAAGTGGAGAGTAGTACGCCCGCCAACTTCTACCTTCGCGCACATTGACGCGGCTCAATACATCTTTAACTTGGTTCTATAAAGGTCCTGTCAAAAACGACTTAGGTTTTAAATGCGCATATTTCATTTCTGTTACATATTGTGTATGCTTCAACCTTAATTCATTAGGTCTAAACGAGAATGCACCGAGATAATTGTTAACGGCTTTGTTGAACGCCTGTGCGAGTGACAACGTTTCAAGTTATTCATGTGGTTAGCAATCGTGGAACCGTCTGTACTGATTTGCAAAGATCTGTGCGATTTTTATCCTGTCTTAGGTCGACGGTTACACATAGTGCCGGACGTTATAAGAGCAGCCTGACAATTCTGACGAAACCTTGCAGGCAAAAGCAAAGTTGAGAACACATATCTGGAGGATGAATGCTGTTCAAAACCTAACCAGCAACACTCTAAACCAACAGCAATATTTTAACCAACAACGATCTTTTAAGAATTAATGGGTTAACGTTCCAACCGGTCTACATTACAGAGCAGTTATGTTAACCGTAACGTTTACAATGCAGTGCTTCCACTGGGGAATACTTTGCCACCAAGTTTGTCACAAGAATATTTTTGTAAATAAGATGACATTCCATAAGCAAACTAGGCACGAGGAGAGGATGTCCAGGCAACTGAAATAGAATTGATCAGCAAACTAGGCACGAGGAGAGGATGTCCTGGCAACTGAAATAGAATTGATCAGCAAACTAGGCACGAGGAGAGGATGTCCAGGCAACTGAAATAGAATTAATCAGCAAACTAGGCACGAGGAGAGGATGTCCAGGCAACTGAAATAGAATTGATCAGCAAACTAGGCACGAGGAGAGGATGTCCAGGCAACTGAAATAGAATTGATCAGCAAACTAGGCACGAGGAGAGGATGTCCAGTCAACTGAAATAGAATTAATCAGCAAACTAGGCACGAGGAGAGGATGTCCAGGCAACTGAAATAGAATTAATCAGCAAACTAGGCACGAGGAGAGGATGTCCAGGCAACTGAAATAGAATTGATCAGCAAACTAGGCACGAGGAGAGGATGTCCAGGCAACTGAAATAGAATTGATCAGCAAACTAGGCACGAGGAGAGGATGTCCAGGCAACTGCAATAGAATTGATCAGCAAACTAGGCACGAGGAGAGGATGTCCAGTCAACTGAAATAGAATTGATCAGCAAACTAGGCACGAGGAGAGGATGTCCAGTCAACTGAAATAGAATTGATCAGCAAACTAGGCACGAGGGGAGGATGTCCAGGCAACTGAAATAGAATTGATCAGCAAACTAGGCACGAGGGGAGGATGTCCAGGCAACTGAAATAGAATTGATCAGCAAACTAGGCACGAGGGGAGGATGTCCAGGCAACTGAAATAGAATTGATCAGCAAACTAGGCACGAGGAGAGGATGTCCAGGCAACTGAAATAGAATTGATCAGCAAACTAGGCACTAGGAGAGGATGTCCAGGCAACTGAAATAGAATTGATCAGCAAACTAGGCACGAGGAGAGGATGTCCAGTCAACTGAAATATAATTAATCAGCAAACTAGGCACGAGGAGAGGATGTCCAGGCAACTGAAATAGAATTGATCAGCAAACTAGGCACGAGGAGAGGATGTCCAGTCAACTGAAATAGAATTGATCAGCAAACTAGGCACGAGGAGAGGATGTCCAGGCAACTGAAATATAATTAATCAGCAAACTAGGCACGAGGAGAGGATGTCCAGTCAACTGAAATAGAATTGATCAGCAAACTAGGCACGAGGAGAGGATGTCCAGTCAACTGAAATATAATTAATCAGCAAACTAGGCACGAGGAGAGGATGTCTAGGCAACTGCAATAGAATTGATCAGAAAACTAGGCACGAGGAGAGGATGTCCAGGCAACTGAAATAGAATTGATCAGCAAACTAGGCACGAGGAGAGGATGTCCTGGCAACTGAAATAGAATTAATCAGCAAACTAGGCACGAGGAGAGGATGTCCAGGCAACTGAAATAGAATTGATCAGAAAACTAGGCACGAGGAGAGGATGTCCAGGCAACTGAAATAGAATTGATCAGCAAACTAGGCACGAGGAGAGGATGTCCAGGCAACTGAAATAGAATTAATCAGCAAACTAGGCACGAGGAGAGGATGTCCAGGCAACTGAAATAGAATTGATCAGCAAACTAGGCACGAGGAGAGGATGTCCAGGCAACTGAAATAGAATTGATCAGCAAACTAGGCACAAGGAGAGGATGTCCAGTCAACTGATATAGAATTGATCAGCAAACTAGGCACTAGGAGAGGATGTCCAGGCAACTGAAATAGAATTGATCAGCAAACTAGGCACGAGGGGAGGATGTCCAGGCAACTGAAATAGAATTGATCAGCAAACTAGGCACGAGGAGAGGATGTCCAGGCAACTGAAATAGAATTAATCAGCAAACTAGGCACGAGGGGAGGATGTCCAGGCAACTGAAATAGAATTGATCAGCAAACTAGGCACGAGGAGAGGATGTCCAGGCAACTGAAATAGAATTGATCAGCAAACTAGGCACGAGGAGAGGATGTCCAGGCAACTGAAATAGAATTAATCAGCAAACTAGGCACGAGGAGAGGATGTCTAGGCAACTGAAATAGAATTGATCAGCAAACTAGGCACGAGGAGAGGATGTCCAGGCAACTGAAATAGAATTGATCAGCAAACTAGGCACGAGGAGAGGATGTCCAGGCAACTGAAATAGAATTGATCAGCAAACTAGGCACGAGGAGAGGATGTCCAGGCAACTGAAATAGAATTAATCAGCAAACTAGGCACGAGGAGAGGATGTCTAGGCAACTGCAATAGAATTGATCAGCAAACTAGGCACTAGGAGAGGATGTCCAGGCAACTGAAATAGAATTGATCAGCAAACTAGGCACAAGGAGAGGATGTCCAGGCAACTGAAATAGAATTGATCAGCAAACTAGGCACGAGGAGAGGATGTCCAGGCAACTGAAATAGAATTAATCAGCAAACTAGGCACGAGGAGAGGATGTCCAGGCAACTGAAATAGAATTAATCAGCAAACTAGGCACGAGGGGAGGATGTCCAGGCAACTGAAATAGAATTAATCAGCAAACTAGGCACGAGGGGAGGATGTCCAGGCAACTGAAATAGAATTAATCAGCAAACTAGGCACGAGGGGAGGATGTCCAGGCAACCTTGGATTAAGAAAAGAATGGATATGTAACGAGAGACCAATTACTATATGCCCTATAGTTACATGCTAGCCTCATGCCAGGACTAGCAGATAAGGCAGCAGCACGAGGTCACGTGGGAACAAGGACCAATCAGGGCTCCCGCATCGATTACATTACAGAGAAACCTTATCTCCACCACCTGCTGGGGGTGCCCAGAGCACCTATTAGCGACTATTAATTGACACTGGTTGAGGCTAGCATGTTCAGGTTGACCGGCTGGTTTCCATTCCATGTGTTGGTCTTCTAAGAGGCAACTGAAATAGAATTAATCAGCAAACTAGGCACGAGGGGAGGATGTCCAGGCAACTGAAATAGAATTAATCAGCAAACTAGGCACGAGGAGAGGATGTCCAGGCAACTGAAATAGAATTGATCAGCAAACTAGGCACGAGGAGAGGATGTCCAGGCAACTGAAATAGAATTGATCAGCAAACTAGGCACAAGGAGAGGATGTCCAGTCAACTGAAATAGAATTGATCAGCAAACTAGGCACGAGGAGAGGATGTCCAGGCAACTGAAATAGAATTGATCAGCAAACTAGGCACAAGGAGAGGATGTCCAGTCAACTGAAATAGAATTGATCAGCAAACTAGGCACGAGGAGAGGATGTCCAGGCAACTGAAATAGAATTGATCAGCAAACTAGGCACGAGGAGAGGATGTCCAGTCAACTGAAATATAATTAATCAGCAAACTAGGCACGAGGAGAGGATGTCCAGGCAACTGAAATAGAATTGATCAGCAAACTAGGCACGAGGAGAGGATGTCCAGGCAACTGAAATAGAATTGATCAGCAAACTAGGCACGAGGGGAGGATGTCCAGGCAACTGAAATAGAATTGATCAGCAAACTAGGCACGAGGAGAGGATGTCCAGGCAACTGAAATAGAATTGATCAGCAAACTAGGCACGAGGAGAGGATGTCCAGGCAACTGAAATAGAATTGATCAGCAAACTAGGCACGAGGAGAGGATGTCCAGTCAACTGAAATAGAATTGATCAGCAAACTAGGCACGAGGAGAGGATGTCCAGTCAACTGAAATAGAATTAATCAGCAAACTAGGCACGAGGAGAGGATGTCCAGGCAACTGAAATAGAATTAATCAGCAAACTAGGCACGAGGAGAGGATGTCCAGGCAACTGAAATAGAATTGATCAGCAAACTAGGCACGAGGGGAGGATGTCCAGGCAACTGAAATAGAATTGATCAGCAAACTAGGCACGAGGAGAGGATGTCCAGGCAACTGAAATAGAATTGATCAGCAAACTAGGCACAAGGAGAGGATGTCCAGGCAACTGAAATAGAATTGATCAGCAAACTAGGCACGAGGAGAGGATGTCCAGGCAACTGAAATAGAATTAATCAGCAAACTAGGCACGAGGAGAGGATGTCCAGGCAACTGAAATAGAATTGATCAGCAAACTAGGCACGAGGAGAGGATGTCCAGGCAACTGAAATAGAATTGATCAGCAAACTAGGCACGAGGAGAGGATGTCCAGGCAACTGAAATAGAATTGATCAGCAAACTAGGCACGAGGAGAGGATGTCCAGGCAACTGAAATAGAATTGATCAGCAAACTAGGCACGAGGAGAGGATGTCCAGGCAACTGAAATAGAATTGATCAGCAAACTAGGCACGAGGAGAGGATGTCCAGTCAACTGAAATAGAATTGATCAGCAAACTAGGCACGAGGAGAGGATGTCCAGGCAACTGAAATAGAATTAATCAGCAAACTAGGCACGAGGAGAGGATGTCCAGGCAACTGAAATAGAATTAATCAGCAAACTAGGCACGAGGAGAGGATGTCCAGGCAACTGAAATAGAATTGATCAGCAAACTAGGCACGAGGGGAGGATGTCCAGGCAACTGAAATAGAATTGATCAGCAAACTAGGCACAAGGAGAGGATGTCCAGTCAACTGAAATAGAATTGATCAGCAAACTAGGCACGAGGAGAGGATGTCCAGTCAACTGATATAGAATTGATCAGCAAACTAGGCACAAGGAGAGGATGTCCAGGCAACTGAAATAGAATTGATCAGCAAACTAGGCACGAGGAGAGGATGTCCAGGCAACTGAAATAGAATTGATCAGCAAACTAGGCACGAGGAGAGGATGTCCAGGCAACTGAAATAGAATTGATCAGCAAACTAGGCACGAGGGGAGGATGTCCAGTCAACTGAAATAGAATTGATCAGCAAACTAGGCACGAGGAGAGGATGTCCAGGCAACTGAAATAGAATTAATCAGCAAACTAGGCACGAGGAGAGGATGTCCAGGCAACTGAAATAGAATTAATCAGCAAACTAGGCACGAGGAGAGGATGTCCAGGCAACTGAAATAGAATTGATCAGCAAACTAGGCACGAGGGGAGGATGTCCAGGCAACTGAAATAGAATTGATCAGCAAACTAGGCACGAGGAGAGGATGTCCAGGCAACTGAAATAGAATTGATCAGCAAACTAGGCACAAGGAGAGGATGTCCAGTCAACTGAAATAGAATTGATCAGCAAACTAGGCACGAGGAGAGGATGTCCAGGCAACTGAAATAGAATTAATCAGCAAACTAGGCACGAGGAGAGGATGTCCAGGCAACTGAAATAGAATTAATCAGCAAACTAGGCACGAGGAGAGGATGTCCAGGCAACTGAAATAGAATTGATCAGCAAACTAGGCACGAGGGGAGGATGTCCAGGCAACTGAAATAGAATTGATCAGCAAACTAGGCACGAGGAGAGGATGTCCAGGCAACTGAAATAGAATTGATCAGCAAACTAGGCACAAGGAGAGGATGTCCAGTCAACTGAAATAGAATTGATCAGCAAACTAGGCACGAGGAGAGGATGTCCAGTCAACTGAAATAGAATTAATCAGCAAACTAGGCACGAGGAGAGGATGTCCAGGCAACTGAAATAGAATTGATCAGCAAACTAGGCACGAGGAGAGGATGTCCAGGCAACTGAAATAGAATTGATCAGCAAACTAGGCACAAGGAGAGGATGTCCAGGCAACTGAAATAGAATTGATCAGCAAACTAGGCACGAGGAGAGGATGTCCTGGCAACTGAAATAGAATTAATCAGCAAACTAGGCACGAGGAGAGGATGTCCTGGCAACTGAAATAGAATTGATCAGCAAACTAGGCACGAGGAGAGGATGTCCAGTCAACTGATATAGAATTGATCAGCAAACTAGGCACAAGGAGAGGATGTCCAGGCAACTGAAATAGAATTGATCAGCAAACTAGGCACAAGGAGAGGATGTCCAGTCAACTGAAATAGAATTAATCAGCAAACTAGGCACGAGGAGAGGATGTCCAGGCAACTGAAATAGAATTAATCAGCAAACTAGGCACGAGGAGAGGATGTCCAGGCAACTGAAATAGAATTAATCAGCAAACTAGGCACGAGGGGAGGATGTCCAGGCAACTGAAATAGAATTGATCAGCAAACTAGGCAAGAGGAGAGGATGTCCAGGCAACTGAAATAGAATTGATCAGCAAACTAGGCACGAGGAGAGGATGTCCAGTCAACTGAAATAGAATTGATCAGCAAACTAGGCACGAGGAGAGGATGTCCAGGCAACTGAAATAGAATTGATCAGCAAACTAGGCACGAGGAGAGGATGTCCAGGCAACTGAAATAGAATTGATCAGCAAACTAGGCACGAGGGGAGGATGTCCAGGCAACTGAAATAGAATTGATCAGCAAACTAGGCACGAGGAGAGGATGTCCAGGCAACTGAAATAGAATTGATCAGCAAACTAGGCACGAGGAGAGGATGTCCAGGCAACTGAAATAGAATTGATCAGCAAACTAGGCACGAGGAGAGGATGTCCAGGCAACTGAAATAGAATTGATCAGCAAACTAGGCACGAGGGGAGGATGTCCAGGCAACTGAAATAGAATTAATCTAGGATAAACGAAATGAAACTAGAGCGTATATAACACAGGTTTGATATAGCAGGTTGCTATATACTAGTAGTAAACACATTGCATAGTGGAAATGCATGATATACAGTGTTGTGTGAAAAATTGCACAAAGAGCCTGGTAAACTGGGACGCCCAGCTAGTGGCATCTGCAATGAGTTTGTTATGGATATATAGCGGGCTGGTTGTTAAAAGAGCAGGTTTTCTCCGTGCTAAAAGAGCCACGACCAGTCAGGTAGAAAGGCGACAGTGGAATAATGATGAGCTACAAGCTAGAGATTTTATTGCCCCCAACAAACACTGCAGCATGTTTAAGAATGCATAGCGTGGTATCTGTAGCAAACTCCATATATTATAAATCCCTCACACCCTAATGCACGGTTTATATTCAGTACTCAAGCGCATAAATCTGTTCCTTTCCATTGTTCTAAATCAGAATATATAAGCGAGCAAGTTATTTTTCTTGCTACTGGTGTTGCTGTTTTTATGCCGCCCTTGAGCAATATTGCGTTACATATTATTCCCTTGGTGCCTCCTTATTTATCGCTAATCCCCCCTCGTGGTCCTCCTGGCTGTGGCGGCGGAGCACTAGCCGCACGCCGACTCTCCCTTGTACATCACCCAAGCTGAATTATCGCTCATACAAGCAGGCAAACTTATTTAGTGCTCCCTTAGATTTG
>OZ012694.1:1877614-1882614 GCA_963942565.1 Maea johnstoni
GAGTATAGAGTCTAACCCAGAGTTCCCCTAAGCCTGATGATATTGGTATATGGTTGGAGTAAAATAGAGGTGCTACTGAACTGAGTATAGAGTCTAACCCATAGTTCCCCTAAGCCTGATGATATTGGTATATGGTTGGAGTAAAATAGAGGTGCTACTGAACTGAGTATAGAGTCTAACCCATAGTTCCCCTAAGCCTGATTATATGGTTGGAGTAAAATAGAGGTGCTACTGTACTGAGTATAGAGTCTAACCCATAGTTCCCCTAAGCCTGATGATATTGGTATATGGTTGGAGTAAAATAGAGGTGCTACTGTACTGAGTATAGAGTCTAACCCATAGTTCCCCTAAGCCTGATGATATTGGTATATGGTTGGAGTAAAATAGAGGTGCTACTGTACTGAGTATAGAGTCTAACCCATAGTTCCCCTAAGCCTGATGATATTGGTATATGGTTGGAGTAAAATAGAGGTGCTACTGAACTGAGTATAGAGTCTAACCCATAGTTCCCCTAAGCCTGATGATATTGGTATATGGTTGGAGTAAAATAGAGGTGCTACTGTACTGAGTATAGAGTCTAACCCATAGTTCCCCTAAGATGATGATATTGGTATATGGTTGGAGTAAAATAGAGGTGCTACTGAACTGAGTATAGAGTCTAACCCATAGTTCCCCTAAGCCTGATGATATTGGTATATGGTTGGAGTAAAATAGAGGTGCTACTGAACTGAGTATAGAGTCTAACCCATAGTTCCCCTAAGCCTGATGATATTGGTATATGGTTGGAGTAAAATAGAGGTGCTACTGAACTGAGTATAGAGTCTAACCCATAGTTCCCCTAAGCCTGATGATATTGGTATATGGTTGGAGTAAAATAGAGGTGCTACTGAACTGAGTATAGAGTCTAACCCATAGTTCCCCTAAGATGATGATATGGTTGGAGTAAAATAGAGGTGCTACTGTACTGAGTATAGAGTCTAACCCAGAGTTCCCCTAAGCCTGATGATATTGGTATATGGTTGGAGTAAAATAGAGGTGCTACTGAACTGAGTATAGAGTCTAACCCATAGTTCCCCTAAGCCTGATGATATTGGTATATGGTTGGAGTAAAATAGAGGTGCTACTGTACTGAGTATAGAGTCTAACCCATAGTTCCCCTAAGCCTGATGATATTGGTATATGGTTGGAGTAAAATAGAGGTGCTACTGTACTGAGTATAGAGTCTAACCCATAGTTCCCCTAAGCCTGATGATATTGGTATATGGTTGGAGTAAAATAGAGGTGCTACTGAACTGAGTATAGAGTCTAACCCATAGTTCCCCTAAGCCTGATGATATTGGTATATGGTTGGAGTAAAATAGAGGTGCTACTGTACTGAGTATAGAGTCTAACCCATAGTTCCCCTAAGCCTGATGATATTGGTATATGGTTGGAGTAAAATAGAGGTGCTACTGAACTGAGTATAGAGTCTAACCCATAGTTCCCCTAAGCCTGATTATATGGTTGGAGTAAAATAGAGGTGCTACTGAACTGAGTATAGAGTCTAACCCATAGTTCCCCTAAGCCTGATTATATGGTTGGAGTAAAATAGAGGTGCTACTGAACTGAGTATAGAGTCTAACCCATAGTTCCCCTAAGCCTGATGATATTGGTATATGGTTCGAGTAAAATAGAGGTGCTACTGAACTGAGTATAGAGTCTAACCCATAGTTCCCCTAAGCCTGATGATATTGGTATATGGTTCGAGTAAAATAGAGGTGCTACTGAACTGAGTATAGAGTCTAACCCAGAGTTCCCCTAAGATGATGATATTGGTATATGGTTGGAGTAAAATAGAGGTGCTACTGAACTGAGTATAGAGTCTAACCCAGAGTTCCCCTAAGATGATGATATTGGTATATGGTTGGAGTAAAATAGAGGTGCTACTGAACTGAGTATAGAGTCTAACCCATAGTTCCCCTAAGCCTGATGATATTGGTATATGGTTGGAGTAAAATAGAGGTGCTACTGTACTGAGTATAGAGTCTAACCCATAGTTCCCCTAAGCCTGATGATATTGGTATATGGTTGGAGTAAAATAGAGGTGCTACTGAACTGAGTATAGAGTCTAACCCATAGTTCCCCTAAGCCTGATGATATTGGTATATGGTTGGAGTAAAATAGAGGTGCTACTGAACTGAGTATAGAGTCTAACCCATAGTTCCCCTAAGCCTGATGATATTGGTATATGGTTCGAGTAAAATAGAGGTGCTACTGTACTGAGTATAGAGTCTAACCCATAGTTCCCCTAAGCCTGATGATATTGGTATATGGTTGGAGTAAAATAGAGGTGCTACTGAACTGAGTATACAGTCTAACCCATAGTTCCCCTAAGCCTGATGATATTGGTATATGGTTGGAGTAAAATAG
The DNA here is from genome assembly GCA_963942565.1 of Maea johnstoni. Classification (NCBI taxonomy): domain Eukaryota; kingdom Metazoa; phylum Annelida; class Polychaeta; order Spionida; family Magelonidae; genus Maea; species Maea johnstoni. Next base: position 1,880,024 of record OZ012694.1, read on the forward strand.
AGGTGCTACTGAACTGAGTATAGAGTCTAACCCATAGTTCCCCTAAGCCTGATGATATTGGTATATGGTTGGAGTAAAATAGAGGTGCTACTGTACTGAGTATAGAGTCTAACCCATAGTTCCCCTAAGCCTGATGATATTGGTATATGGTTGGAGTAAAATAGAGGTGCTACTGAACTGAGTATAGAGTCTAACCCATAGTTCCCCTAAGCCTGATGATATTGGTATATGGTTGGAGTAAAATAGAGGTGCTACTGTACTGAGTATAGAGTCTAACCCATAGTTCCCCTAAGCCTGATGATATTGGTATATGGTTGGAGTAAAATAGAGGTGCTACTGAACTGAGTATAGAGTCTAACCCATAGTTCCCCTAAGCCTGATGATATTGGTATATGGTTGGAGTAAAATAGAGGTGCTACTGAACTGAGTATAGAGTCTAACCCATAGTTCCCCTAAGCCTGATGATATTGGTATATGGTTGGAGTAAAATAGAGGTGCTACTGAACTGAGTATAGAGTCTAACCCATAGTTCCCCTAAGCCTGATGATATTGGTATATGGTTGGAGTAAAATAGAGGTGCTACTGTACTGAGTATAGAGTCTAACCCATAGTTCCCCTAAGCCTGATGATATTGGTATATGGTTGGAGTAAAATAGAGGTGCTACTGAACTGAGTATAGAGTCTAACCCATAGTTCCCCTAAGCCTGATGATATTGGTATATGGTTGGAGTAAAATAGAGGTGCTACTGAACTGAGTATAGAGTCTAACCCATAGTTCCCCTAAGCCTGATGATATTGGTATATGGTTGGAGTAAAATAGAGGTGCTACTGAACTGAGTATAGAGTCTAACCCATAGTTCCCCTAAGCCTGATGATATTGGTATATGGTTGGAGTAAAATAGAGGTGCTACTGTACTGAGTATAGAGTCTAACCCATAGTTCCCCTAAGCCTGATGATATTGGTATATGGTTGGAGTAAAATAGAGGTGCTACTGAACTGAGTATAGAGTCTAACCCATAGTTCCCCTAAGCCTGATGATATTGGTATATGGTTGGTTGGAGTAAAATAGAGGTTGCTACTGTACTGAGTATAGAGTCTAACCCATAGTTCCCCTAAGCCTGATGATATTGGTATATGGTTGGAGTAAAATAGAGGTGCTACTGAACTGAGTATAGAGTCTAACCCATAGTTCCCCTAAGCCTGATGATATTGGTATATGGTTGGAGTAAAATAGAGGTGCTACTGAACTGAGTATAGAGTCTAACCCAGAGTTCCCCTAAGCCTGATGATATTGGTATATGGTTGGAGTAAAATAGAGGTGCTACTGTACTGAGTATAGAGTCTAACCCATAGTTCCCCTAAGCCTGATGATATTGGTATATGGTTGGAGTAAAATAGAGGTGCTACTGTACTGAGTATAGAGTCTAACCCATAGTTCCCCTAAGCCTGATGATATTGGTATATGGTTGGAGTAAAATAGAGGTGCTACTGAACTGAGTATAGAGTCTAACCCATAGTTCCCCTAAGCCTGATGATATTGGTATATGGTTGGAGTAAAATAGAGGTGCTACTGAACTGAGTATAGAGTCTAACCCAGAGTTCCCCTAAGCCTGATGATATTGGTATATGGTTGGAGTAAAATAGAGGTGCTACTGTACTGAGTATAGAGTCTAACCCATAGTTCCCCTAAGCCTGATGATATTGGTATATGGTTGGAGTAAAATAGAGGTGCTACTGAACTGAGTATAGAGTCTAACCCAGAGTTCCCCTAAGCCTGATGATATTGGTATATGGTTGGAGTAAAATAGAGGTGCTACTGAACTGAGTATAGAGTCTAACCCATAGTTCCCCTAAGCCTGATGATATTGGTATATGGTTGGAGTAAAATAGAGGTGCTACTGTACTGAGTATAGAGTCTAACCCATAGTTCCCCTAAGCCTGATGATATTGGTATATGGTTGGAGTAAAATAGAGGTGCTACTGTACTGAGTATAGAGTCTAACCCAGAGTTCCCCTAAGCCTGATGATATTGGTATATGGTTGGAGTAAAATAGAGGTGCTACTGTACTGAGTATAGAGTCTAACCCATAGTTCCCCTAAGCCTGATGATATTGGTATATGGTTGGAGTAAAATAGAGGTGCTACTGAACTGAGTATAGAGTCTAACCCATAGTTCCCCTAAGCCTGATGATATTGGTATATGGTTGGAGTAAAATAGAGGTGCTACTGTACTGAGTATAGAGTCTAACCCATAGTTCCCCTAAGCCTGATGATATTGGTATATGGTTGGAGTAAAATAGAGGTGCTACTGTACTGAGTATAGAGTCTAACCCATAGTTCCCCTAAGCCTGATGATATTGGTATATGGTTGGAGTAAAATAGAGGTGCTACTGAACTGAGTATAGAGTCTAACCCATAGTTCCCCTAAGCCTGATGATATTGGTATATGGTTGGAGTAAAATAGAGGTGCTACTGTACTGAGTATAGAGTCTAACCCATAGTTCCCCTAAGCCTGATGATATTGGTATATGGTTGGAGTAAAATAGAGGTGCTACTGAACTGAGTATAGAGTCTAACCCATAGTTCCCCT